>CM070682.1:30974016-31189016 GCA_036346265.1 Melocanna baccifera | reverse complement strand
TCAGCTAGCATTATGTGATTTGACCTTACTGAATTATCAACTCTGACAAGAAAAATATGTCTCTGAAAAGAAAAAACTAACATATAGGTAATATTTTACCTGCAGCACATGATCTGTTTGTGGCAGTGCCCTTCACTGTTCTATACATCTGCATCAAGTCAAGCAAAGAAGAAAAAGAAAGAAAGCGAAAGATTAGAGTAGGCCTTCTGTTGTCATTTGGTTTACTATTGCAATGTGCTTGTTACACTTTGATATTCTTCTTATGCACAACAGCCTTCAGATCGGATCAGAGTTTGTAAAATACGGCACGAGTATGTATGATATCAAGAATGAAGAAGATAAATCTCATAGAAAAAAGCAAAATAATTATGTTGAATCAACTAAACAACCAAGCTTACTCATCAATTGTGATATATCTCATAAACTCTGATCCGATTCAAGGGTTGTTGTGCATAAAAAGAGTATCAGTGTGTAACAGTGCTAATTAAACTAGTTATAATCTTAAACATTAGACTCAAAGGATTAGCTGAAAGAGACAAGAAGTACTTGGCAACAGCTAACAAACCAGTACCAAGACGAAAATAGTGAGAGGGGCTGATCAATAAATCTTCAAACAAGGCTATGTTTTTGTTTTGTTCTTGAATGTTGAAAAATTAACACTGAGAGAGAGAGAGAGAGAGAGAGAGAGAGAGAGAGAGAGGAGACTTCTAGTAACTTGCCTGCAGGTGGCTCTTAACATGAGCCAGTGTGAGATCCTTCACGTTCATCAACTCCAAGACTGACTTCGGTGTTGCTCCTAGAAGATAGAAAAAGTGATTATTTTCATAACCAAAATAGCTAGGCACGAAATTCACATGATTGAACAAATAAACCTACATAAGAGCGCAAATACAGAAAGGATGGAAACGTGGTTAAATATAAGCTACACTTGGATCAAGAGAACATTTATTTTAAGAAAAAGCGAAAACAGGGTAGCAAGAGCTGGATTAACTAGAAGGTTTCTTGAAATCATTTTTTAACTAGAAGGTTTCTTGAAATCATTTTTTAACTAGAAGGTTTCTTGAAATCATTTTTTAACTATAAGGTTTCTTGAAATCATTTTTTAAAAAGAAGGTTTCTTGAAATCATTTTTAAAAAGGTTTCCTGAAAATGGAATCAAGAAAGCAAGCGGAAACTAAATATGGAGTGCACAAGATTGCTACGGAGTCATGCACTGAAACATTTAGTGAAAGAGGTTAGATAACAAGATTACACCAAGTTAATTCACTTTTAGAGAAATTTGAACACACACCCCAGAAATTGAATTTTTAGATATGAGCTAGACATTTGGCTCATGTGATTATGAACAAGCATCAACCAAACCAAGAACGCTTCTTAACTGAAACAGCAAAAGGAACAACTGAAACGAAGAATGCGTTGCATCCATGACTATGTGTATATGCATGAACGTACTCTCATGACCACCAAGGAGCTCGACGGCATGCACAAAGTGAGCATGGAGTGCCGTCGTCCACCGCATCCTTGGAGCCCTAGAGCTCCTCTTTCCACCGCCGCCGCCATTCCCAGATCTCGCCGCACCGCCGGAGAACACCGGACTGCCGCCGGAGCCCTTCTTGAATCTCTGGATCTGGCTAGGTTGGTGCAGCAGTTGCTGCTGCTCCTGCTGCTCCTGCTGCTGCTGCTGGAGGTTGCAGTGGCCATTGTACACCCCGTCCCGCTGCGCCGTTGCCGTGTCAAACCCTAGACACAGCTTTGGCTCGGCCAAGAGATCCATTTCGTGGCACATCTCACGGCCAACGCTGCTCCCGGCCATGTCGGGCGGCGACGGCGGGCTGATGTGGAGCGACAGATCCGGGGCAGTGTCAGTAGTTGCCATTGCAAAACTACTTGTAACAATAATGCTGAGCAAATGAGCTTGCAAATTTTGAGAAATACGCTTGTGTGAGAAGCCTCTTCTTGTTAGAAGAGAACTGGAGTGAGAAGCATCTGAGTGATTAGGTCATGAGTGGCATATGATTCTTGTACAGGGGTTTGTGTTTGTGGGTGAGAAGGGGGTAGATGCATAGGGATGGGGGCTAGAGAGAGGAGGAGAAGTTTGGTATGTTATCGTACAAACTCAGGGATAGCAATAGCTAGGTTGGTGGATGGTGAGGGGGGAGACCCCAGAGGTGTCCCCTCAAGATGGATGGAGAGAGAGAGAGATCAAAGGAGGGATGATGACTAGTAGAGAGAGAATGTGGGGGTAATACTTCCTAGTTATGAAATGCTTGGGAAGCTAGCAAGGTGGAGCAGGCACCAATACGTTTTTATGCCATTTTGAAGGGCTGTGGCAATGAGACTGAGACATGGTCTAACCGGATGGGATGCAAGCGCTGCAAACTGATTTGACATGATATATGCATCTATGTACCTTTTTATGTGTCGTTTATATTGTATGTACTAGTTTTAGTATATTCCTTTATCACGCTGTTTTTGGTCAAGTAGCAGAAAAAGAATGGTATGTTTATCTGGGCAATTATATCTAGTAAATTTTACCTTATAATTCATACAAATTAAATGATATTTCGTATGGAACAAAGGCAAATTTGTGGCTAGATGTTACTCCCTGTATAGTACATATGCTTGATCTTTAATTATATCTAAGCTAGGGTAGAGTTTTATTCATTATATATATGTCCATCTATGAACTGACGAGAGCATAGTTATTATGCCTTTAATTTTTTATACGCAGGGTTATTATGCCTTTTCCATGTCTGTTATTATTTTTGTGCTGAGATCAGGGTGTTGAGTGGTGGAGCATATATTCCATTTAATAGAGGTATGTTTGGTTCATTTTTAATAAATTTTCTCTTTATTTTGTGTCTCCTTATTTTATGCATATGATGGGCTATATATATATATATATATATATATATATATATATATATATATATATATATATATATATATATATATATATATATATATATATATATGTGTGTGTGTGTGTGTGTGTGTGTGTGTGTGTGTGTGTGTGTGTGTATGTTTGTATGTATATAGACCCGAGCATAGAATAGCTTATTCTATGTGCTGACAAGACGAACGCGTCCAGCCCACCCCACATGCAACCACTTCGTATGGGAACCAAGTCAACTAGTCATACATAGACAACTAACCAACAAATATTGGTTCCTTATTAGTACTATTATATTTTTTCTTGTTTTAGTATCAACTTTTGACTGGCAGCTCTAATTCACGAACGGTTTTCACCAGTAGCTTACTGTCGACAAGAGGAATGTAAGTCTCACTAATAAACAATAAATACATCTGTGCTATAATAAAACTGAAGGGGTGATGTAGTAATGCAACAAAAGGTTGCAATAAAAGAACTAGACATATTCCAACGTAATAAAACCTCTCTTTGCATTTACGTGTTATTGTAACGAAATTAATGCGACCTCTTTGTGTACTTATTGAACCTCTATCGCATATTTACTACAACCACCTAATGTTTACTGCATCACTAAAAGATATTTACTATGAGCTCCATATGTGCTTACTGCATCGTTACAAAAGTTTTTATGACCTCATTGTGCATTTACCGAACCTGTATAACAAAGTTATTGGTTACAAGATATTTACTATGACCTCACCGTGCCTTCATTGTTATTTTAATAAACCTATACAATAGATTTGTTGTGACCTCCTTATGTTTTTATTGCAGCACTACAAGAGATTTATTGCAATCTTCTTTTGTTGAGGAAATTACTGCGATCTTCTTATTCGTTTACTACACCTTTACAAGACAGACACTATCATGCTTAGTATTATGCGCTCCTTACGGCTTTAATTTGTCTTTATCAGATATTTACTGTTATGTTGAGCACAGAGGGGTGGGTGGAGAAACATGGGTTGATTGTAATCTTTGAACGATGATATCTCCTAAATCATTTATCCTATCTATAATCTGTTTGAAATGTTTTGCTAGAAAAATATGGTTAACAAAAAGAGTTCCTTAATATGAATATGCTTTAACTTTGTAAAAAAAATATTTACTGCACCAAAAGTTTGGATTTAT
Organism: Melocanna baccifera; assembly: GCA_036346265.1. Lineage (NCBI taxonomy): Eukaryota > Viridiplantae > Streptophyta > Magnoliopsida > Poales > Poaceae > Melocanna > Melocanna baccifera. The sequence goes on along the minus strand of CM070682.1, from coordinate 31,184,959 downwards.
TATACCTAAGCCAGTCAATTATTGTATCATTTGAGCACGGAAAAGGTGGAAGGAGAGCAACAAAGGGGTTGATGGAGGTGGAATATGGTGTGTTTTCTTTGACCAAGGTGGGATGTGGGTGTGGGTCTTGACCCACGGAAGGTAGTGGAGCGCACTCAGGTGTAATACACACACACACAATTATGTGCCTGAGTGTAGAATAAATTATTATATGCTCCAGCCAGTCCCCCTTCCCACCCTGACCGAGCTTGTCCCCTACCAAATCATGAGACTCGCCTAACTGTGGCAGTAAACTAATGATACATCCAGTAAATTCATAAGTGCAGTATAAGCAGTTTCATCTTGCTATAAAATGGAATGTATCTAGTTGTAAATATAATTTTTATTTTTACTACCACCATCACATGGCTAGCATAGACCATGGTTAGGTGTGGTAGTAACTCTAATGACACATCTAGTAAATTATCAGTACAGTAAAAGCAAGTTCATCTAGCCATAAAATAGAATGTATCTAGTTGTAAATGTGGTTTCTATTTTTACTACTTCCATCACGCAGTGGTGGCAGCAAAAATTGCACAACACGGGCTACAGTGATTGATTACTGCTGATCAATGGGCTCCCATGCCAGCATAGTGGACGGTCTCGCGCTATTTTACCTTTGATTCCACATGGCACCATCGTGCAGCATAGTGGAAGACAGGGTAGGGGTAGGGGCGTATGGTTTTACTGGTAGTTGCGTGGGGCCTGGAATCACGCGTAGGTGGGTCGTGGTCAGTGCAGCTCTAGTTATGGCCGAAGCGTAGAATAAGATATTATATGCTCAGGCGCAAAATAGCGTCACCACATACATACATACATACATACATACATACATACATACATACATACATACATACATACATACATACATACATACACACACACACATACATACACACACACACACGTACATACATACATACATACATACATACATACATACATACATACATACATACATACAGTAATTCAACAAATCTATTTTTATTTTTTGCATGTTTTCTGATTTACTAACTATTCAACATATTTTTATTGACTTTCAATTATCAATAAATAATGAAATTTATTTCCATAAAAATAACGGATCATAAAAATAACAGAAATATATAATATATAGTAGTTCAATGAATCTATTTTATTTATTTTTGCATTTTTGTTTTACCAATTTACTGACTATTCAAAGTATTTTTATTGACTTTGAATTATCAATAAATAATTAATTTATATTGCAATGAAAAAAAATCAAATTATATTTCAATGAAAAATAATGAAATGGTATCACTACTACAGAAAGCCTAATACTAGACGCCAAATCATAGACGGTTTGACAAAACCGTCTATGAACGACATTAACACAGAAGGTTTTAATTTGGACACCGTCTGTGTTGATGGCGTCAGAGAAAACGAGTATCACAGACCGTTCTTACCAATAAACCGTCTGTGATATTTCCGTATCACAGACGGTTTCTATTACAAACCATCTGTGATAATCTGTCATTATCACGAGCGGTTTTTATTTAAAACCGCTCGTGATAATCGTTATCACAGAGCGGTTTGTATTACAAACAAATGCGTGATAATCTTAAAATTATCACAGACGGTTTGTAATACAAACCCGTCTGTGATGTTGTCTGTCCGATGTTAATATATAACTGCAGATCGAACAGTTTGTATTACAGGTTGCTTCTAATAACTTATAACCTACAGAACTATGTACTGAGACAAGAGATCATAAATTAAAGAGAAATTTATTACAAAAGTCGCACATAAAGAGCCAGATTCTAATCTTCAGTCCGATGTTAATATATAACTACGTACAGAATGGTTTGTTTTACAGGTTGCTTCTAATAACTTATAATATACATACAGAACTACTAAGACAAGAGATCATAAATTAAAGGAAAATTTATTACAAAAGTCGCACATAAAGAGATTCCCAGATTCTAATCTTCAGGGCTTCGCACGCTTCTTCTTCGACTTTGTCATCCGTTGGATCAGCCGCTGAGTTCTCGAACGCCGTTAAGATTGTCCTTGCCCTCAGCACTTCCTCCTCCAGCCTGGGCAAATGATCGTGAGCATAGTCCATAATCTCAAGAGGATTGCATTGTAAGCTTCTTCGGACTCTGCTGTTTCTACTTGATCGGCAATGCTATCCATTAGTCGTGCAATGCCACAAGAGCTTCTTCCGCTCGTGCACATTGTTGAGAAGAACTAGGTGAGGCGAATTCCCTTTCTTGAGCGGCGGCGAGACGCCCCGTCGATGGCGGATGATCAGCTCGGTAGACGAATGCAAGAAAGTTGGGGAAGGAGAGCGGGCGCAGCGGAGAAGTCGCTCCAGACGTAAATTGCCGGCGCTGTGCAAGGTTCGGCGAACAACTCTTGATGAACAAATGAGAGGAAGGAGATGATTACGAAGCCATATTGCATGTATTGCGTTGAGAATTAGGCGCGCGCATATTTAACCTTTAGCGAGACGGTTCGTATACCAAATTAATGATCGAGACGGTTCGTATGCCGAGACGCTTCATATAACGATAGTGCTACCGAGTCTTGATGGAGCTATCACGCACGGTTTTATTTTGGAGACCGCTCGTGATGAGTATCCTGACGGTTCTTACTAACGAACCATGCGTGATAGTCAAACATCACGCGGTTCTTACAAATGAACCATCCGTGATAATCGGAATATCACGACGGTTTTAATCAAAAATCGTCAGTGATATCCTGACGGTTTTTAACTACAAACCGTCAGTGATAGTAATTATCCGCACGGTTTTTTAAAAAAGCGCTCGTGATAATGCCGCTATGTATTTATTGCGCCGCTCGGATCGCATCTCGTCTTTATTTCGATCCAAATCTTAGCCCAGTGTTTGCATTTGGAGGCGGCAAGGCTTTCAGCCAATTTTTTTGTGGAAGGAGGCTTATTTGGTAGGAGAGCTTTGAAAATTCATTGAAATCTTGGTTGCCCTAGATATGGTTAGTAATGAAATTTGTTTGATCTAGCTAATTAATTTTAAATGAATGAATATATATATATATATATATATATATATATATATATATATATATATATATATATACTTTGAAGATCTAGCTAATTTAGATTTAGCTAGCCTCAATGCATGTGGTATATATATATGTAGTAATAATTAATTAAATTAATTTTAATACTAAGTTGTTATATATGTACATTATATAGGACCGAAGCTGGATGTATACCGCAAATCGTGTGAGTGAAGAGTACATTAATGGCGTGTTTGCTTTTACAAGAGCTGCCCAGGAGGATATGTTGAATAAGGAGGTGGAATATATGTATTGTCCATGCACTGACTGTGAGAATTTGAAGATGTTTAAGAATCGAGAGCAGATTGAAGCGCACTTGATTCGGAGGGATTTCGAAAAGAGGTATACGTGTTGGACCAGTCATGGCGAAGTCAATGATATGCCGCCGGATGACATCGTCGGTGAAGTCAATGATATGTTGCCGGATAATGATTGTGGTTCGGATTCGGATAGGCTACACGATGACAATCTGGATCAGATGCTTCGTGATATAGAAGAGAACTATGTTGAGAGAGAGTATATTAAATTCCGAGGCTTGATGGAGGACTCAGAGAAACCTTTGTTCACGTGTTATAGGTCAAAGTACACGAAGTTGTTAGCTGTGCTTGAACTGTTGAAATTGAAGGCAAGCAATGGTTGGTCCGACAAGAGTTTCACGGCGCTGCTATGTCTTTTAGCGGATATGCTTCCGGAGGGCAATGAGTTGCCTAAAACCACGTATAAAACCAAGAAGGTTCTTTGTCCATTGGGAATGGAAGTAGAAAGAATACATGCATGTCCGAACGACTGTATCCTCTACCGTAAAGAGTATGCAAACATGCATGTCTGTCCGGTGTGCAACGCATCCCGATACAAACGTAACAATCAATCAGATGATGATGGCGAGGGAACAGAGGTGAAGAGAGGACCTCCTGCAAAGGTGGCATGGTATCTTCCTATAATTCCCCGTTTGAAGCGGTTTTTTGCAAATCCAAAGGAGGCAAAACTGCTGCGATGGCACTCGGAGGAGCGCAAGAAGGATGGAATGCTGAGACACCTTGCTGATTCCACCCAGTGGAGAAACATCGATAGGTGCTTTGCAGATTTCGGTGCAGAACCGAGGAATATAAGGTTTGGATTGAGTACAGATGGAATGAATCCTTTCAGTAGCATGAGCAGCTGACATAGCACTTGGCCTGTGACTCTTTGCATCTATAACCTTCCTCCTTGGTTGTGTATGAAGCGAAAGTATATTTTGCTGTCGATACTTATCCAAGGGCCAAAGCAACCTAGGAATGATATTGATGTGTACCTAGCGCTGTTGGTGGAAGATCTAAAAGTACTGTGGGACGAAGGGGTACAGGTATGGGATGCATACAAACGAGAGAACTTCACTTTGCGCTCCTTATTGTTCTGCACCATAAATGATTATCCTGCCCTTGCTAACCTGTCGGGCCAGAGTACAAAAGGTGTCAAAGCTTGTACTCACTACTTAGATGGTACCGAGAGTGTGTGGCTGAAACACTCACGCAAAACCGTGTACATGCGTCATCGCCGATTCCTTCGGAGGGCTCACCCATACCGCAAGATGAAGAAACAATTTGACGGAGAGAAGGAGGACGGTTCAGCTCCAAGGCATTTAAGCGAAAAAGAGGCTTATAATATGATTAAGGATTTAGATGTTGTTCTCGGAAAGGGACGTAAATTGAGGGGTCGTGAGAAGAACATCTGGAAGAAGAGATCAATATTTTGGGACTTACCTTATTGGGAGTACCTAGATGTTCGACACTGCATCGACGTCATGCACGTAGAAAAGAATGTGTGTGACAGCTTGATTGGTCTCTTACTGAACATTCGTGATAAAACAAAGGACGGCATCAACGCACGGCTTGACTTGGCTGATATGGACATCAGGCGTGAATTAGCACTGAGAACAACAGATAATGGACGAACGTACCTTCCCCCTGCGTGTTACACTCTGTCCAAGGCCGAGAAAACGAATCGCGTACTCGTGCTTGCATGGTGTCAAAGTTCGTGCCGTTACTCCGGCAATGTGAAGAAACTTATTTCGATGTAAGATTTGAAGTTAAATGGAATGAAGTCTCATGATTGTCATGTGCTGATGACACAGATGCTCCCTATTGCAATTCGGAATATTTTACCGATCAAAGTCCGAGAGACAATCATGAGGCTATGTTATTTCTTTAACACAATTGCTCAGAAGGTTATCGATCCCGAAGGACTAGATGCTCTGCAGGACGAGGTGGTGATGACTCTATGTCATCTTGAGATATATTTCCTCCTTTATTTTTTGATATCATGGTCCATCTCATTGTTCACGTTGTGTGGGAGATAAAAATGTGCGGGCCCGTATTCCTACGTAGCATGTACCCGTTTGAGAGGTTCATGAGAATTCTCAAGTCATATGTACGGAATCGGTCTCGACCGGAGGGTAGCATCGTCGAAGGTTATGCAAGCGAAGAGGTCATTCAGTTTTGTGTCGATTATATGGCTCAGATTCAACCGATAGGTGTGCCTCAATCTCGTCATGAGGGGAGGCTCAAGGGTATTGGAACTATAGGAAGGAAAGCAATTACTCCAGATATGGACGCGTATGCGCAAGCCCATTTCACGGTCTTGCAACACATGACTGAAGTGGCCCCTTATGTCGATCAGCACAAGGATGTGCTTCGGCAACAGAATCTGGAGCGACCGGATGTTTGGATCATGAGACAACACAACAGTCGGTTCAACCAATAGTTGAAGGAGCAAATCGCTAGGAGCTCGTCAAGTGAGATGCTGACATGGTTGGCAAAAGGGCCAACATTTACAGTTGTGACATGGCAAGGATATGACATAAATGGGTACACATTCTACACACGATCTCAGGATGTAAAAAGCACTAACCAGAACAGCGGTGTCCGCATAGATGCGTTCAGTACTGATGGGGTAAGAAACTCGTACTATGGGTTCATAGAAGAGATTTGGGAGCTCGACTACGTGGTTTTCAAGATCCCCTTATTTCGCTGTCATTGAGTGCATCTCCCACAAGTGAAGGTTGACAAGTACGGTGTTACTACCGTGGACCTCCAACGTGTCGGGTATAAGGACGAACCATTCGTACTCGTCAACCAAGTTGTTCAAGTTTTCTATGTAACTGACCCGGCAAATAAGAAGCGCCATGTAGTTCTTCATCGAAAAAGGAGAATTGTCGGATTAGAGAATGTAGTGGACGAGGAAGAATACAATCAATTTGACGAGTTACCTCCTTTTGGAAATGGCATAAGAGTCAACGACGAACAATGTGACGAAACTAGTTATGTACGCAGTGATCATCATGAAGGGTTAATTTTTAAAGGAAATAAGCAAGTGGAATGAGAATGGCGACATATATGTATGTATGGGATGTATATGCATGTGAATTGACATTTATGTATATAACAATTAATGCATGCATGTGTGTGATATGTGATAATCAACTATCTCTATATTCACGGTTGTAAAGAAATATCGAGTTGTTGTAAAGAAATAACTACGGTGGGCAAAGGCTTATTGAATGCTGGTTGCGTGATATCACAAATGCAAAGGCTTATTACGAGGCGGTTCTTAGTTCATAATACCAACCTAGACTTAGTCGCTCTCCCGATCCCCGAGCATTCGAACTAAGAACCGCCTCGCGATATCCGATATCTATGATATCGCCCTTGAGCTGCTCGATGATAGTTGATTATCGCGGCCTCCTCCGGTCTCGAGCCGTTCTACCGGCGCCTCCGTCCCCGAGGTTTTGCCGCGCGTCCTCGAGCAATACCGCCTAGAGCCGCCTCCGTCGAGCCCCGAGCCCGTTGCCGCCGCCGCCCCCGAGCCCATCGCGGCCTCCTCCGATCTCCGAGCTCGTCACCGCCGCCTCCGCCCCCGAGGCCGCCGCCGCCTCGAGCCCGCCGCCCGCCGCCTCCGTCGAGCCCCGATCCGTCGCCGCCGCCTCCGCCCCGAGTCTGTTAGTTTCTTTTAATAGAAAATGTTGATTTAAGCTTAAGATCTAATATATAGTTGTCATATAACTGTTGCATAGCATTATGCTAATTTTAGATACATGATATTTATGTTGGGCATAAATTTCTACTTGAATAACTTAAAATGTTTATATGTGTATATGTTGATTAAGTCATTTTTATGCCTCTGATATCATGCATGTTGTATATATAGGAAACAATAGGCACTTACTTGAACATATATTCTTGTTATTTCATAAATCTTATTGTTGTTAAATCTTACTGTTATGCATATGCATATCTATATGTATATATATGTTGCTAATGAACTTAGAAATGTATATGTATACTTGAATATATGTATACATATGTTGGAATTTTATTTAAGTATGTGCTTATACCGCATTATTTACGTATATATGAGAAGGCCAACATGTCATCCGCGCATTCTTCAACATCATCGCCGGAAGCGTCCGCTCCAAAATCAACACGTAAAGCAAGAGGACTATCGAAAAAACCCGAGGGCCGATTTACCATCACACAGGTCGATAGATCTGGGACCCCTCTCCTTCCTGACAAAGCAGCAAGGGCATTTCGAAGAACGATCGGAATAGTTGCACGAGAATAAATTGAGATCACATTCGATTCGTGGAAGAGCGTGAGTGAGACTCAGAAACGTGAGCTGCTGACAGAGATTTTTGCATCGTTCGAGATCCCAGAAGAACACTACGACTCCGTGCAACGACATGCATTGGTAGCGGCGTGCAAAGCATGGAAGAACTTCAAGAGCGTGCTTGTTAAGAACTATGTGCAGAAGGATCTAACGCCATTTGACAGGTATCTATTCCTGGAACCACAATGGGACGAGTTTAAGGCGATGAAGACAACCGAAGCTTTCAGAAGTGCAAGCGCGGCGCACAAGGCCCTCCAGGCAAAAAACACACATCCCCACAGACTCGGCACAGCTGGGTATGCGGGTAAAATCCCGCAGTGGAGGTGGGAGGACGAACAGGCAATCCTGCGGAACACCGCCCCACCATTTGCCACGATCCCGGATGAGCGCTCGAAATTGGATTAGAGCGAGGTCATCTACCACGTCGTCGGGGGACATCTCCTTCCGGAACCCTGCAGACCAGGAAGTGTCCCACCGCTTGGTAAGATATCGAACTACGTAGCTTGTAATTACTTCACTACTTCCCTGAAAACTAAATGACATGTCGGGCTCTTGCAGGATGCACTGAGTGTCGAATCTTCCCAAGGATCATTCCAGTCAATTAGGGAGAAAGATATACTCTCCGCAGCACTGGGAAACAAGGAGCACCCGGGTCGTACGAGAGGCCTTGGGTTTTATGTTCCTTGGAATCAAGGTTTCTCAGATAACCCCGAATTGTATCGGAGTAGGAAGAGAAACAAAGCGGCGTGACGCATGGCTACGAGAGGAGATTAAGGCATTTCTTAGAGAGGAGCTTGCTGATTACGCTTCGATGGTCGAGATGAGGTGCGAAGACAAGTCTCTTTGAAGAAAATCGATGATTTATTTGCAGCTTAACGCTCTCGGCGCCTCATTCGTTCAATCTTTGGGCATTGTAAGTGTGTACAATCACGCTCTCATGTCATACCGATAAATGTCATATATAATTTGTTGCTTTCGTGTGTATATATATAGACACATGGTGACTCAAGCTAGAGCATCCAAATCATCGGTTGGTTTCTTGGACCCACCCCAACCAATGAGGATCTCGAGAGTAGCTGCGCGCGATGCCAATCAATCGGGAGTTTCATTGGATTTTAATAGTAATTGTACCAAAGTGGACGGAATGATTCCCGAGAATAAAACCGGCAGATTTCTTGTGGACGACATCTTGCAAGCTACGTATTCGTTAGTACATATTCATTAATCCTATGCAAGCTCCAAGTGAGATATGCCACCATATGAAACTACTCTCGATTCCTGCTCAATACTAAGGTTTGTCAATATTCCCATAATTACTTCATACTTATCAAGTTATATATATACACATATTGATATTCCTATCGGCAGTGCGTCCATCCAGCGCATTGCAACAAACTCAACCTTGAGCGAATTCTAGGAGAGTCCGCGTACTTTTGGTGGCTCAAGTCCTAGCTTAAAAGGAGAGTTCCACAACCCACAATGATGCTCATAATTATGATCCTCATAATAAGCAATACTTGGATGGCAATCATGCACCATCCAAGATGCTCATTATGAGTGATAAGCAATAAAAATACAATGTTACCATCTAAGTGCAAATGCATGTAGATCTTTTGCAATTGTGTATTGTTAATGGATATTTTACTTCATTTCAATTAATTGATTTGCGAAATGAATGTTTTATATTTGTGAAATGAATTGAGATGTGAATTGGATGTTATATGTTTCTAAAATGAATTGAGATATGAATTGGATGTTATATGTTTCAAATGAATTGAGATTATTTTTACATGTTGATCGCTTGTTTGAGAGGGCATGGCTAGCATTTCTGAGGCTAGCCAATAAGCGAAATAGATCTAGGGTAGGAAAGAATATCAGACGGTTTGTAGTTTGTTACGGTTTGAAAATCGTGATCCATCACTTGAGAAAATCATCGTGATAATGGTTTCTGTAGTAGTGTATGTTCGTTGACAAAATGCATTAAAGCTGCTTGTTTCAGTTTACCTATGCATGGCCGTTGGTTATGAATTAACTGGTGATTAAGATATATAAACCCAATAAAATTATTAATCTGTCATTCAAAAAATATCTCCACAGCAAAAACATCCTGCAGATCAAGAAATTTTTATTAGACAGAAAATACATACTTTTTAGTCCCTATATGATTTTACAGACATCTTGCAAAATGCCACAAAATGCTGCCTCTACGTGAACTGTCACTGAAGAGACACTTCTGAAATGTATTTACATTCTATAAGACATTTTGTAAAGGTACTGTGTTGTGTCTCTGGACTGTAGCACCCTCTATATTTTGTATAAATTGTCTCTGGCTTAACAAATGCAAGCACATTTGAAGTTTATGACACCGAGGCTACTATTTCCATTAGAGATCGAGTTTTTAAAAGGTCAAGCTACTGTAGCGAATATAATATTGGTGTTGGCTGCAAAGAAGGGAGACCCAAGTTTAGTATATCTCAGTAGGGTTTCATGTACGTTGTATACAATAACATTTAGTGTTTTTTATATAGTTTAGGTGTTTTTTTCATGTCTCTACATTGTTGTAGAGACGTTTTTTCAAACTCCTCATAAGCATCTCCTATATATCATCGCTATGAATGTATAGACATATTATTAAAATATCTCTATATATTTTGTGATATTGTATAGGAACACTTTATTGTGTCTCTAAGGAAATAAAGACGTTTTGTAGTGACATTATGTGGACTCTTGCAAAGATTGGTACTGGAAATAAAGCATTCTCATGTGGACGTTATTGTACTATAGAAAATAAAATCTAAAAAATATGTGGACTCTTGCAAAGGTTGGTACTGGAATTCATGACCTCATGAGAATAGTACTTCTCTTAGACATATTGCGCTAGTCACCTCAACATCACCTCCTCACGTATTTAGTTGTGCCTTATAATGTTTATATGTAGGTCATTTAACACATATAAACCACTAAAAAATGTCTCTAGATATATAGTTAAAACCATCTCAAAAAATGTCTCTACAAAACAAAAAAAACTTTAGGTGAATTAGAGATCATCTCTTCACGATAAAATTTTGCATGTGATTCTAAAACATCTCAAAACCGCCTCTACAATACAAAAATTTGCGGTGATTTTTTAAAGTATCTCTAAAAAGTGCCACTAAATTATGTAACTTTAGTTTTAGAGGCAAGTTGGAAAGCACCTATAAAAAATGCCTCTACATGAGGGTTTTCTTGTAGTGATATATTAAGGAAAGATGACCTGCAAGAGCACTGCAATAGAGTATTTTTAAGGTTTATTGAACCCAAAAGACACGTGGATATTACTCTACCTATCATATAACAACCTAATAATTAACTACTATTTAATGACAATGATAAAGACAACAAATTAGTAAAATGAATTAAAATAACAATAAATAAAAGACTAGGCCATAGGACAGTTGTGCTATGGATGGAATTAGGGCCTAGTTTTTCGGTTCACTTGCAACATAGATGATGTTACGGGATAATAAATGAACTAAAATATTAAAGAAATTGTAATATGTCTCGCTTTAATGTAGGCGACACACCTTTGATACATCCCCCTGAAAGACACTCGTATAGGAAGAATCTATTGTCGCGCATCATGTACGCAGTTAGGGTCTTATGCCTTCTCGAACCAAGGCCTTGAGCTTCATGGTTATGTTGTTACTCCTCAGGTGATTTGTATCCAAAAGCATATCTCTGCCCCTTTTAATTGTCATAGACTCTAATGGACGATCATCCACTCTTCACTTATCATCATCTTGTCTTATACCAACCTATCGAACATTGGGGCCCTTCGAGTCCTAGTATTAAGACAAGATGATCAAATAGAAGTATCTAAGATAATACAAAAGCATGCATGGGATACATATATCCCGCTACATCTATATATAGTGCCACATGGCTACATACAACCCTTAGCCCTTGGTGGAATACTCACATATCGCAATGGTGATCAAGAACATAGGAATAATAAATGAAAACATGGTATTAACAATCTAAATATTAAGGATATAATGATTCACATTGTGGCCGGTGCTCTGATCACCAAGGTGAATGATTGCAATGGATGAAAGATAAAATGGATGAAGAAATATGGTGGAGATGGTGCTATGGACGTGATGATAATGCGTGGAGTTGTGAAGGCATCCTCTCCCTAGTAGATTGGATTTGGTAGATTTATATACTAGTCTCCTAGAGTTTTTGTACTGTGAAGGATTTTGCGGTGCCAGGAGTGTTAGGAATAATCCCATATAGGTTGTGGGAGAGGAGAAAGCACAACTTATAAGTGTGAGGGCGCCCCCACCCATTGGACTAGTCTTTTGGGGAAGAAAGCTCAATACCACTTATAAGTATGTTGCTCTGTTGCTCTGTTGCTCCGTAGGCTTAGTTGTGTTCAGCACATTTAGACCTGTGGCCCGGCGAGTAAACCCGGTTGGACCTAGGCATGCGGCCAAGTCCAGATCTAACAATTGGTATCAGAGCCCAGGCGTCTAACATCTCCTTAGACCTCATGGTTGCAGAAGTGTCTAACCAATGTGTAAGGGAGAGATTGTTAGGAATAATCCCACATTGGTTGTGAGAGAGGAGAAAGCATAACTTATAAGTGTGAGGGAGCCCCCACCCATTGGACTAATCTTTTGGGGGGAGAAAGCCCAATACCACTTATAAGTATGTTGCTCTGTTGCTCCATGGGCTTAGTTGTGTTCAGCCCATTTAGACCTGTGACCCGGCGAGTAAATCCAGTTGGACCTAGGCATATGGCCAGATCCAAATCTAACAAGGAGGACAAATTCCACCTTCGGTCCTTCATGGAACTTCCTCCGTTTGACATGGCGAAGCATCTGGACGCCAATACTATCAGGTGATACAAGCACGTCAACCATACATAAGGTCATATTCCTCTCTAGAGAGTCGGTTCATGACGATCCAAGTCTGGTTTCATTCCTCTTGGCAAAATCTTATTGTTTTGGCTCCTTAAAGTGTGAGATTCTCTCTGATCCTACAGATAAAGACAATAAACACATTTCTTATATAATAGGCAATTAATTAGATGTTAGCTGAGCAAACAAATGATAAATCCAGTTAAAATATGCAATAAACACTGGGAAAATGATACACTTTTGAGGTGTATCAAGGAACTCAAAATACTACAACTTTTCAAATAGATCATGCGCTATACAACGATTCTAAGGTGCATTTCTTTTTAGAGTGGATGGTAAGTGCATGCACATCATTTCTCTAAAAATAGAACAAAAATTTATGTCGCTCAAACGCAATTTTGACAAAATCATAAAGCCTACTATTTGTAGATTCTATAATATTTCTTGTATTATGTTAGCAGGGTGATTATCATCGGACCACAAGTTGTTACAATGATATATGTGATGTTTTTTTAAAGGAACAATAATGCACTAGTGGCACTATCACCAACAGGAACAATAAACAGATGGAGTGCAACAGACGTGGAGCTTCTCTAAGACTAAAGGGGGCTATCACTACTACAAAAAGGGTTATCCTAGACGCCTCATCACAGATTGTTCAACACAAACCATCAATGATAAAGTTACCATAGACGGTTTTATAAGATGGACCGTCTAAGTTCACCATGATGAAAAGAACAAAATGATCAGTGATGCATCATAGACGATTTATAATAAACATCATCTGTGATATCTATACTTATCATAGAAGGTTTTTGTTCTGAATCGTCTATGATACATCACAGACAATTCAGAACAAAAACCATCTGTGATGACCTACTTATCACATATGATTCATTACCTAGAACCGTCTGTGATAATATTTCAACTTACCCGCTCTCGCCGAATTTGAGTTTTCTGCTCATCTCGCTAGATTTGTTCTTTCAAATAGAAGGCTCGGCTGTTCTTCTCCTCATGTCTTCTTCTCTCTTTTCCTCCACTCCTCCACTCCTCTCCTCTTCTCTCTTCTCTCTTCTCCTCCTCCTCCACTTCACCTCGCCATATTTACCAAGAACCATATGTAATAACTGATTATTACAGATGGTTCTAGTTTTGAACCGTCTGTGATAACGGACTATCATAGACAGTTCTAGTTCCAAACCATCTGTGATAACGGACAATCACAGACGGTTTTAGTTCTGAACCATCTATGATATAGTTTTCACATTATCACTAACCCATGAAGTCAGACAGTTCAAGGAACTATCTGTGATAACGGTTTCGAACCGTCTGTGGTGACCCTTTTTTTTTGTAGTAGTATAGACCCCCTCCCCAAAAATAATTGCTAAATAAGTTCTTAGTTTTACTACTTAAATGCTACTAAACTATACCTCTCTTCCTAATTTATCTAAGTATATGATGTTATATTGACTCTTTCTATATTTTCCTCAAAGCTCTGCCACTACAGCTAGCCTCCATAATAGAAGTTTACACCATAGTTTTTGTCGTGCAAAAGCTCTAAATTAAACCTTATAGCATACGGCCAGAGAAGACACCAACTCATTCTCATAGACTATATCCAACGGTTTTGTCTCACTGTAAATCTTTAGTCCACGGAAATAAGCGGCACACCCATTCAATTCTCTCCTGGAAGGAACGACTATGTGGTTAGTTTCATAGGTTTTACAAAATTCTCGACCATATTGTAAATTTTAGCTTTAAGATATCTGAAAATCATGAAGGTTTAATTCAGGTACGGTGGTATATATATTTGTTCATGTTTATAGAAATGAAGACATATATGGTACTAACTCAATCAGATTCGCCATGGCATGCAAAATAGAAGAATATATGGCACCGATAAAAGTGTAACACACTGACCCAACAAAGAGCCTAGAATGTCACTTCTACTCTTTTCACTCTAAGTTTAAACCATAGTTACTAACAATTTTAGCAACACTATCTCTACTATAACACTACAAAGAACTATCCGACACTAAAAAAATATCTATCTAGAATGAACAAGGATAAATATTTGCACATAAACTTGGGACCTTGTTCCTAAGAGCGCTCAGGTCCTCGCATCCGAGAATGTTTAGAACCATGCACCCGGGAGAATAAATAAAATTGCATCTAAAAACATTCCAATAATTTAACCATCACCATTAAAAGTGTCTAAAGTTCATAATACCCAAAAACTCTTGAAACTAACCACACTGCTACAGACAGGCCTATCACAGACGGTTCGGAACCGTCATCACAGACGGTTTTCGAACCGTCTGTTTTTATGTGTCAGTGATAATAGGTGGTTATCACAGACGGCTCCCAAGCCGTCTATGATAACTTACATTATAGATGGTTTTTGCAAAAAAAACCGTCTATGATAGTCGACTTTCATAGACGGTTAAAAACAACGACCGTCTGTGATACACACAATATCACAGACGGTTTTTGTTCCTAACCGTCGATGATACACACAGTATCACAGCCGGGTGGTAGTATGAATTGTCTGTGATAGTTTAAGCACAGACGGTTCCGTATGAACCGTCTGTGATTTACCATCCAGTATAGCCTGTTTTGTAGTAGCGTGCCATGTTCTACACAACCACCCTTAAACTCTGAAGGTTCCAACAACAAAGTTCCATCTAAAAGAACTAAGCACTAAATAAAATGGTAGGATAAATAGTGGTAATAAACTATTGGTTGCTTGCACGTGATGTGAATATACTATCCTCATTTCATGCATGTTGCCATCAATGATAAACTAAAAACAAGAGCAAAGCAAGGATGAGTCTAAGACTCAGCAAGTAATATAACAAAACGTTACACATAACATAGCTTAGCATTTCCCATTTCTAGCATCTTCTTCATCTCTTTCTTTCATTAATGTAATGCTTGTCTATCCTACATGCTAATACCGGTAATGCACATCTCAAAGCTTATACCGGTACAGCTTGAGGGAACACCGATCGATGTTCATTCTCACAATCCCTCTGGCCATCCTGTGGAGATGCCTACTAGAGTAGGTCTTTCTTTCCACTAAAATGGACCATCTCTCTCTTTCATAACATCATTATGCTCATAATGCAAATGCATGGATGCTAACATTATTTTTCATATTCCATTACCATCATTTAACCTTCTCCATCACTTAATCATCATCAATTTTTCATCATAATAAACATAAAAAAGGAAAGGTAAATATCGTCATAAGCATCAAGTGATATAAACAATCAATTGTCTACCATTCCACCATACACCCCCTGAACCTCCACCTAAACAACCAATACCCAATCTCAATAATGTACCATAACAATACATACACCTAAATGAAACGACATCGCTCCTTATGCCCCCTTCATCGAACAACCCTCCTGCTGTCCCGGTAATCAAATGACCATAAATTACAATTTTGGAACACAAACATAATTAAAAAAATGTATGTTCTGGAATCTACATGAAATTTCTCACATATTTCTAGTTATCCAAATTTCACAATTAAATCATCTAGATGCATGTTTTCAGCCCCAAATACTACTACAGAAATCATCATTACAGACGATTCAAAAATGTCATCACAGATGGTTTTCTGAACCATCTGGATTTATGAATCAATGATAATCAAAGGTTATTATAGACAGTTTATGAGCCGTCTATGATAAATATAATACAGACGGTTTGTAATTAGAACCGTCTGTGAAGAACACTATCAAAGACAACTTTAACCAAAGATCATCTGTGATACTCACACATCATAGACAGTTCTAGCTACCAACCATCTGTGACGGTCATGTATCACAGATGGTTGATATATAGAATCGTCTGTGATATTTTCTCATCACAGACGGTTGGTAAATAGAACCGTCTGTGATGTGTGAGTATTACAGACGGTTTTTATTTCGAGCCGTCTATGATAGTGTTCTTCACAGACGGTTTATACCACAAAATCGTTTGCGATAGTTCATTCTATACCTAAATTTTTTCTGTTTTTCAGTTTGCCTCAGGAAATATTAGCTATGCATTTTGAAAATAAGCAAATACAATAGCAAACACAGCAGATAACATCAGCAAATATAACAGAGAATATTCTGTTTCTATTACAATCCACCATTACAACATCATAAGATTATAATTCAACATTACAATATTACAAGCAAATATAGTAGAGAACATTCAATTTTCATTACAAACTGAGCAATAGAGAAGAAAGAACATAGAAGAAACAAAGATTCTAATGGAAGCTCAACCACATCGATGAGGCCTCTATGCCTAGGCCCTCTCGACCCTGTTGCAACGCACAAGCTGGATGTTTTTGATGCCCACCATCGCAGGCGTTGACTTGAGCGCATGAAGTAGGGGTCGGAGTCAAGGTGAAGGACAATGAGGAGGCTGGAGAGATTTTGAGCACATGAAGTAGGTAGAGGATGAGTATAGGTAAGTATTTTTGTGAACCATTTGAGATGAGGTGTCTAATATAAGCCTTTTTGTAGTAATGACCACCGCCACCTTACTGCACCACTATTGAGCCACTGCCTTCCTCCTTCCTCTATAAGGGGGGCACCAGTAAACCCTTCCCCAACTTCGATGAATCCTAACTAGTGATGTTCATTCGGTTTTTTTGGTATATATAGTTCAGTAAATACGGTGTATACGGTAAATATAGTACTATGTATAATATGGTTTGGTATTGGTTAATACCATTTTATTTCAGTTCGGTATTGGTGAATATCATATGTACCAAAGTTGACAAAAATTGAGAACGACACGATGATGCTCTATGTAGTTTGCCATGTTCTGTGATGACCTCTATCCACAGAAAGCTAACACAGCCTAACAAAGCAGAGTAGCAAACAAGTACATCATCCATTCTCACTTTGATGGAGAATTTCTCAATGACCAATTGACCATAGGAGTCCAAGGGCTACAACTTAATGTCATTTATATGAACAGAAACAGAATAGAAGGGAGTACAGCTCCATGTTCACTTATTCAATCAATCACAACAACAAGCACCATTATGTTGTTTCACTACAATCAAAGTAGATAACACCATCCTGGGAGAAAGTCAAGTAGCAGACATAGTATTATTTTTTTGAAGGAATGGTCCAAATAAAGGTGAGGTTTACTTCACTTGGGGTTGGGGATGTGCCTGAGTTGGATGGGCCGAGGCACCGAGCTTGCGAGCTAGAGGGCAGAGGAGGCCCAGGTGCCCAGCTGGCTAGAGAGAAATTTGGTTTTTCGGTTTTCAATCGGTTTCTATCGAAAAACCAAAATCCTGTGAAACCTTATTTCTATAAACCATACCGAATACCGATCAAACTGAGTTTATCGCTACGGTGCAGTTTATTCGGTATGGTATCGAAATGCATAGCCCTAAACCTAACTCCAACTCCTCACTGTCGTTGCTAAAAGCTTCAGTCACCGCCATGGCCAGAGAAGGGAGGGAGAAGATCCAGACTCAGTCGCGGGAGGTGGATAGATGTGTGGGAGGAAGTAGGTGGGAGACACCATCGTGGGGGAAGAGGAAGAAGAAGGTGAGTCGCACCACCAAACTAATGGCTCCACACCAGCATTAGGCAACAGAGAATCGATGCGTGTTAGTGCTATAGCGTGCATAGTAGCGTGATAGATTTTTGAAAACTTTATATGACATTAGCTTATGTAAACAATCCGCTAGTTATTAAGTTGTACTAAAATTAAGTTATTATTACAGGCGTTCATCAAAATGGTAGTTCTCACATGATACATCTTTTCTTAAGGTTAGGCTTAAGTTGCCACCGTGTTCCATTTAGGCCCTTCTAATTTTGACGGCTGTGTAGCTCACCATGCAATTGAGGTACCTAGCTCCTCCGAGATATTTTTCAACTTCAATCTCAGTAAAATGTGCCTCCAATCCAAGACCCTAGCTCCTTTGTCTCACATTATGAGAGGAGGGGACCTGTACAAGAAGACGACGACGCACATAGGAGGCCCAATATGTAGCACGTACACGTACCCTATGTATCTTTGCTGATAATATAGGTTGGAAGTATTTTGTGCAACGCCTGTTCATCGATCTGAAGATTACCATGTGGGCGTCATATGTGTGTCCAAATGCCACTAGCAAACATCCTCTGCCACTGTCCGTTACCATCCACATCAACCATTATTAGGTTGTCGATCTCAGCTTTGTATCTCCCCGGCCCATTGCTAGCTCATGCTCTATATATTTGCCATTGTCACATGGAAATGGGGACTATATAGCTACTAATGTGCAAACATCCCATACTTTGTATATGTTACTATTTGTGATAAATGCATGGAGAAGTAGGAGAAGAAAACGGGCAAATATAGCAAAAAAATATAATGCGACATTTATCTCTAAAGTTTTTTTTTACTAAATAATGTATCCATGTCTGACAAGATCAAACCTCCTGCACAGTGACCAGCAACAAATGAGTAGATAATTGTCATGATAAGAAACATGAACTTCACTATTATTTGAACTCCGATTTCATGTAAATTCTCTACATCAATTGTTGAATTTACTGAGCGATAGTTGCACCCCAACAAGCTTGTAAAGTTTTGCAAATATTAGATTTGACAGGGGTTGGTATACGTTGTGAGTGGGAATGTATTGGTGGGTTAGAGGTGGGTAGGGTTGAGGATGACGGTGGCTGGCCGGGTATAGTATTTGAAGCTTTCGAGTGAAAAAGAAAGGTGGATTTTGAATCAAATTTAAGAACTTTCGACTTGAATCTGATCTCAAATTTAAGAAAAAAAAATCGGCATGTTACATTTTCTTTATCTTTCTTGCTGAAGAAGAGGCCATGATGACGGGTGGGTTTTTTTGGCTTAAAATTTTGAATTCTAGCTGTTCGCGACGCACGCGAGAGAGAGAGAGAGAGAGAGTACAGAGAGAGATACTCACGTGTGATTTTGGCTGATATAGATGAAGTCGGGATAGTGTTTACTATAATTGGCCTATAAACCATGCCTTGAAAAAATGCACCGTTTGCAATCTAGTTATTGTAGCTAAAAGTGAAAAGCCAAAGCCAAAGCCGGGTTGAACCCAAACGTTGGAGCCGGTGGGAGTGAGAATCAGGGGTGGTGTGCTTGGCGGCGGAGGAGGCAACACATGGGGATGATGATGGTCGGAAGCACAGAGGTGGAAGCCTACGAGAGAGGGGCAAAGGGTGAGTTTGGTTGAGCTTTGACTTATTACTTTCTGTTACAGTAACTAGCTTTTAAACGGTACGTCTTTTCAAGATGGTGTCTATAAGTAGATTGTAGTAGACACTATACCAAGTTCAGCTATACTAACCAAAATCACATACGACTATTTTTCTCGTACTGTTTTTCGCAAATAGCGAGAATTTAAAAACCTAAAACAAAAGTCAAAGCCACAGCCCAAAATAACCCATCAATAAATGTTCACTACCATCACAAGCGGTTGTTCGCCTTGGATAATGCATTGCAGGGTGGAAAGAGATAAAACAAAGGGAATGGGCGATGGATCGATGTGAGTCAATCGGACGGCTTGAAGCGATGTTTGCCAGGTGAGATCTAGCCGGGGTTCAAAAACTTGTCATACAAACCCTACCGCCCAAATCATGGAATCTATATTCGATTTAGAATAACTTCCATACCACTTAAATTTGGAAATATAAATTCCAAAAATAAATTTATGTACTTTTTTTAATTTGGCTAGTTTTCGTCCGGTTTGGCCAGCTTTTGTCTGGTTTCCAAATTAAAATTCAAAATTGGAATAATTATTTTGATGTATTTAAAGTAGTTATCACTAGCAACCAGCAAGAAACCGAAACCAACCTTGTGGCAGGATTCAAACCTAACACTACTACAAAAAGGCTAATACTAGACACCACATTATAGACGGTTTAACAAAACTACGACGCCGATGCCCTTGCCTTCAAAGACCGCCCTCGTCTTCAACACCACCCTCTCCTTCGGCGCCCGCGGTGGACCTTGGACACGCCACTCGCCCTCTCTTTTCAGCACCGTCCGGCCAGCCCTCGCCTCTCGCGCCCCCACCCGAGCTGCGTCGCCAGTAGTCCTTCGTGGGCCCCACGGGTCCCGTCGGCCGTAGCTCACCTTGCCTCTCGCGCCGCACGCGACCGTGGTCGCGAGGGTGACGCCTCGCTCGCGCAGCGCCATGCCGCTTGCCCCTTCCTCGACGCCTCACTCCTCCTCGGCCCCTATAAAGGCGCTGAGCTCAACTGCGATTCACCCCCACCGCAGCCTTGTAGCTTCCTCTCTTCCCGCGAGCCGCCGGACACCCCTCTTCACCAACCCCCGCGCGGGCTCCACTGGGAACCCGCAGCGCGCAGTCGATTCCCGCACGAGGAGTAGCCCGAGGACCCGCGAGCCCCTCACCACGTCGCCGGGCTCGCCTTCCTCCCCAAAGAGCCGCCGTCGTCACCTCCTCACCCCGAGCCGCTCACGCCCCGGCCCGCCGGCTCCGCCGGCGCGATTGGCGCCGCAGTGAGCTCATGGAGGTCGTGGTAGTTCCGTCGAGAATCGCGCTGAACCACTCGAGCCGCCGGCGCCATGGCTTCCCCACCGGTCGCCGCCGCGCGCGCGCACTTGTCGCCGGCCGGCTCGGCCGCACCTTCCGCTCAGTGCGCGCCCGCCAGCGCAGCCCGCTGTGTCGGCGCAAGCCGCGGCCATGGCCCCCTCCGCCGGTTGGCCTCTCCCTGCGGCGGGTTGAAGCAATGGGGGGAGGAGAGGGGATGTGTGGTTTGTTCTGGGCAAGGGTGACCGATGGGTGTGGATAAGGAACCGGCCCCTAATTGACTTCCTCTCGGGCCCCACCTGTCGGCAGCCCCCTCCCTCTCTCCCCTCTTAAATTCTGAATTTTTCATGATTTCAAAACTTTGAAAAGCTATAGTTTCATAACCATAACTCCAAATTTAACGAAACCAGTTTCTAAATTTTTATAAAATCAAGACCTATCTATTGGTTCTGTTCCGGTTCAGTTTAGAGTTCATTTGAGTTTTGCTTATTTGTTTTGGGTATTTATTCCGTGCTCGCTCTTTTGTTGTTTTTCCGGTTCTCCGCCCGAGTAGAGTTCGAGGACGTGAACGAGCCCCAGATCGAAGCAGCACCAGACCCCCAAGCTTTTGATCCAGGCGAGTCAACACTTTGACCATGTTGAATTCCTAGGTTTTAAATGAATTATGTTGCTTTAAAGTATTCAAATTGCATGCGTTATTTTATGTATAATAGTTTACCGCTTCTTCTTAGTTAATGAACCATCTTGCTTTATTAGCACTATGTAGCTACTCCACTCCTTGAAATCATCGGTACCCCTACCATTGTCGCCTTAGGTAATACAAATAAAAGAAATTTACAAGTTAAGCTACGTTATTAATTGCCAGGCAAGTCCGGTAAGTTCTCAGGACATTAGCATGCCCTGATCATATTCTTTTCAACGAATAAATTGTTTTGGGGCAATCATGGGATGTACATGATTGGTAGCTTGTATACAGATTATCTTATGCTTATCAAAACCCTACAACTTGCTCCCCTGTCCGGGCGGATGGTAAGGGTGGATGGTGGAGGTAACAATCGGGTTGCGGAAGCCCGTCTGGACAATTTAAGGACTTAATCTCGTGTCGGCCTCTCCATGTAAAACAGTACAAACCACAAGCCGCAAACTGTAGGTATGACTAAATAATTTGCATTCGCGAGAAGAGGAGCACGCTGGGAAACCATGATTTTCATCGCTGGGCGCAAAACCGTCTTGGATGGATCATGTCGCGGATAGAGCGGGCGCAAGAGGGGTCTAGTTTGGGGCCCAAAGGGGTTTTCTGTAGAGCGAAACCTTAGCGAGTGCTAGTCTTTACTAGATGCATTGTAAAGGTCATGTGATCGCCGGTTGACTTGCATGTCTAAGGAAGCGTCTGGAGTTTAACGATTGGGTTATCTCTTGTGGGTAATGTTATGCAGACTCTGCGAGTTTAAATAAACTATTCGAATAGCCGCTCACGGTCAAGAAGCACATGGACACTTCCTCGAGTTAGTTCTATTTACAAAATTTCTTGGAATGGGAACCAAAAACTAAGTGGAGGGAAGTACTCCACTTCGTTAGATTTTTCCTGGAGGGACGTACTCCAGTGTTAGTAGTTAGGGTGGATGTAGCCCAGTAGCCAAAAACTAGCATTGGTGGATGGAACCATGAAATCGGTGGATGGAACCATCTACAATATACTTATTGCACATTTACAAACACTTTTGCATTATCACAAATCTGCTAAGTCATAGGATTTTAATTACGTATTTGTCCAATATCGCTTTGTGCAACTAAAATAAACCCCAGCCATATGTTGTCAAGCCATGCATTTTATACTATTGCATCCTGTGTGTTGGCTCGCGGAGCACGTTGAATTGTGCTCACCCTCGCTCTTCAACCCCCCCATATTTAGAAGCTGCGAACCAGGAGCACTACGCCTACTGCGTGGACCAGGATGCCGAAGGGAATGATGACGGTGGATATTAGAATAGGTATCGGTAGCTTTGCGGCTTGTTTCATCCGGTTGACCGGGCTAGCTTTGGCGGGTGCCCGTTATTGTCAGTCTCGGTTAATAGCGAAGGTACCAGTAGGCGATCACTTGCACGTGGCGAGTTGAGCCCACGCTTATGTACGTTTCGCTTCCGCTCTTTATGTATCGTAAGACATTTTTGGCACGACACAGCCTCATCGTAACCTCGCCCGGCGTGGTCTATTTTAAACTCGGTATTGTAATGTATGGTTTTGTCTGTATGAAATGATGCAAGATTGTATCTGTGAGCACTATCTATCGATCAGGGAATAGTGCGATTACTTCCTGAGGGTTCGTGTTAGTAAACTTGGGGTCCGCAGAGCTGTATCGAGCATACATCAGAGAAACCTTAGCTAGGACTGGTCACGACACTAGGACACGGATTCCATTTACAAAAACTAGTGACAAACTTTTACAAAATATAGCATAATCTTGCTTTACTTAACTCTCTTAGTTCAATACTTACCTAAACTTTCTTTTGCATTTTTCAATTGTTCTCACCTATTGTTGTTCAAAATTTTAGATGGACTGAGCACAACCAGGTGGTCCATGGGATCACCTCACCCATGGGGAAGGCGAAGGGAGTTCGTCGAGATCTTGCGCGCGTTCTTTGCAACACCTCGAGTACCGCCGCACCCGTTTTCAGGGTCGGAGAGTGCGCATCCGGGAGGCGGACTTGTGGACCATGAAGGTCTTCATCTACGCACGGGTAAAGTGGCGTGGAGCTCCGCCCCACACTATCCATGCCGAACCTCCACGGATGTGCCTCACCGACGCCGGTCCGAGATGCGGCACGCCTCGGCTGCAGCCCACGTGCGGTGTGTACGAGGAGGCTGCGGCGATCGCCCTTCGCCCACTTCCTCCGCATCGCCAAGGGCGTTCCTCGAATCGCCTCGACACCAGGGTGGACGACCCCCAGCTATCGCACCAGATCCAGCTAACCCAGGCGTTGTCGATCACCTACGCCTTCGCCCTGCAGGAGATTGGGCATATGCGCATTCTCCTAACCACGAGCCTGCAGCACTCGGACGCCCTCAGCACCCAGCTCAACCGCTTCCAGATCGCCCTCCAGGTGGCAGAGCGCGGGAGGCTCGCCGCCGAGGCCGAACTTGAGCACCTTCAAGCCAGGGCGGCCTACCCTCTACCGATGCAGCTCGGCCGCGGCTCGGCACCAGCGCCAACTCTAGCACCAGCGCCAGCTCCCGCACCAGCTCTGCACCGACGTCGGCTCCTACACGATGTCGGCTCAACACCGCCTTGGCTCCAAAGACGGGTATCGCCCGGCTCCACACCGGCACTGGCTCGGCGCCGAGGACCCGCACTCTGCCGCGGCGGCACGCAAGAACGTGCGCTCGCGCCCGTGGGCACCTCGGAGATTCCAGCGGGGCGTCATTCATCGTTCTTGCTCCTCCGGCAACAACTCGAGCCTCTCGGTCGCTCGCTCCATGTCTCCCAGCGTCGGCCGAAGCCGTTCACATTCCGCGGCCCAGAGAGTGCATCTTACGTGGCGGCGTCACTCACCGGAGGTGTAGAGCGCTATAGGTTAGCAGCAGGATGGCTGGCGATCCTTTTGGTGTGCACACACTTCCCGATTGTACTCCCCTATGTATCCGATCGGTGAGCGTTGTGTACAGTGGCATGACTCGTTGTACGCTGCTAGCCGTGTGCCGGTTGTCATGTAACACCTAACCCCTAATGTAATGAACTATCCTAGGCATAATGCCTTGTGTTTTATTGCCTTTCGTTCGATGGTTTTTGTTGAGCTGCTAGAGGCTAGCAAACCCTCATATATCCTCCTCACTCTTCTTTTAGGATCTAAAGAGGCTCTAGTTGTTTCGGATGGCTCCCGGAGAGGGTTGTTGCTCGTGGTAGGGTCAAACCCTAGGGTCGCACTCGTGGAAGAGGCCGAGGCAGAGGTCGTGGTTTGAACTTGCCGCCACCACCACCAGCACCACCAACCATGGCACAAGTATTGGCCCAGCAAACGCAGATCCTCCAGGCAATGCTCTCCAATCAGCAAACTAGTGCAGCTAGCCGCAACTCCAAGTTATCGATTTCTTGAGGACTCGACCAATGACTTTCTCCTCGGCAAATGAACCCTTAGGCGCAGAAGATTGGCTGCGTGATACAGAAAAAGAAGCTTAAGCTTGTTGTCTTTGAAGGTGACAAGGTGGACTTTGCCACCCATCGACTTAACGCGGCGCGCGGCCGCAGTGGGAGAACTACCCGCTGCCGTGGGGAAGAGGACCCCTTGAGTGACAACTCAGGCGAAGAAGAAGAACCTGAAGGAGAAGAGGAAGAAGTGGAAGTTGAAAACCCAGTAGATGCTCAGACGGAAGAGCCGGAGGACGAAGGGAACTACAATGAAGTAGAGGAGCCAATCGTAAGCAGTCTGCTGTCACTTGGGCTGAATTCAAGAATGCATTTCGTGAAATTTTGTTTCAGCAGTATCATGAGAATGAAGAAGAACGAGTTTGAATTTGAAGCAAAGCGATATGCTGTCTCGGAGTATCTTTCGCGATTCAACCAGCTAGCTCGCTACGCCTCGCGAGATGTAGCCAAGCAAGAAGAGAAGATTGTGGAGATTCTGGAAGGGATGCATGATGAAATGAGAGCGCAAGCGATTTCGCACGACCATCCTAGCTTCCATCACACGGTGAATAAGGCTCTCATCACGGAAAATGAGAGAAAATCCTAGAAGCCAGCGGGAAGAGGAAGTGGATAGCCCAAAGGCCTCGAGGCGTTTCGATCCAAGCCCGTGTACCAAGGCAGCCCCCCTCCTTAGTCAAGTGGCAACGCCCGCACTCCAAAGCTCCTTTCCAAGCACCGTTCCGGCAATAGTGGGATTGTGTGCCCGCCCATAGGCGATCATCCACAACCAACCCTATCGCAAACCTCCCTTTGTTTCAATGTGGAGCAAAAGGACATTTCGCCAACAAATGTCCGGATCGCCAGGCTACCCCAGGGAAGTTCAATCCTGGAGTCACCTCATCCCGAGTTCAGTCTTCAACACCGAACAAGGTCTATCAGACATCTCAAGTGTCGCAAACGGCATCAACTCCAAACCATGGCCGTGTCAACCATGTCACGGCAGAAGACGCCCGAGATGCCTCCGGAGTACTTATGGGTACGTTCTCTATTAAGTCGATACCCGCACAAGTTCTATTTGATTCTGGTGCTTCGCATTCTTTTATTTCTGGGAAGTTTGTTGAAAAGGTTAACTTGCCCACCTTTAAACTAAGGAGACCTGTGGTACTTAGTTCCCCAGGAGGACCCCTAACTGCCACCTTAGTTAGCCCTAGTGTAAAGGTCACCATGGAAGGCTTTGATTTCCCCGCAGACCTCTTGGTATTGCAATATCAGACTTTGGACGTCATTCTAGGGATGGATTGGCTAGCCAAAAACCAGGGGATGATAGACTGTGCTAATAGGAAGGTAGTCCTCACCAAAGACTCAGGGAGAGAGATAAAGGTTTGTGTGGATCGCCCCACCTCGGGTCGCGTAATCCATCATCTTGAGGCAATAACATTAGAAGATACGCCGGTAGTTCGAGATTACCCAGAAGTCTTCCCAGAGGAACTACCAGGCATGCCACCAGACAAAGAGGTAGAGTTTGTAATTAACCTAAAGCCAGGGACCGCCCCAATTGCTAAAAGGCCATACCGAATGGCAGTAAATGAACTTGAGGAACTGAAGACTCAAATTGAAGAGCTCCAAGCAAAGGTTTCATCGAGGCCCACTCATCTCTGTGGGGTTCCCAGTAATCTTTGTCAAAAGAAGGATGGCACCGCCAGATTATGTGTAGACTACGGGGCCCTCAATGAAGTAACCATCAAGAACAAGTACCCCTTGCCTCGAATAGATGACCTGTTCGATCAACTAACTGGGGCCACTGTTTTCTCTAAAATAGACCTAAGGTCAGGGTACCATCAACTCAAGATTAGGGCAGAGGATATTCCTAAGACTGCCTTTACCACACGATATGGCCTATTTGAGTATACAGTCATGTCGTTCGGATTAACTAATGCCCTGGCCTACTTCATGAATCTAATGAACAAAGTCTTTATGGAATGCTTGGACAAATTTGTAGTCGTATTCATAGACGACATCTTGATCTACTCTAAGAATGCCAAAGAACATGAAGAGCACCTAAGGGTAGTCCTCGTGATACTTAAGAGACATCAATTGTACGCCAAGTACAGTAAGTGTGAATTCTGGTTGCATGAGGTTAGTTTCCTTGGGCACATCATATCCACTGGAGGAGTAGCAGTCGATCCCTCCAAAGTAGAGGCAGTTCTAGGTTGGAAGCAACCCACCTCGATCCACGAAGTGCGTAGTTTTTAGGTCTAGCCGGATACTCTGGGACGCTTCATCGAAGGCTTTTCCAGATATCGGGCCAATGACAAACCTACTCAAGAAGGAAAAGAAGTATGAGTGGACGGAAGCATGTGAAAAGGATTCAAGAATTAAAGACAAGATTGACCTCACCCTGTGCTGGATTACGCCAAATATACACAAGGATTTTGAAGTATATTGTGACGCATCGCGCCAAGGCCTGGGCTGTGTGCTCATGCAGGAGGGAAAAGTTGTAGCTTATGCGTCCAGACAACTCCGTCCCCATAAGGACAATTACCCAACTCACGACCTGGAGCTAGCCTCGGTAATACACGCTCTAAAAATCTGGCGACACTACCTGATTGGAAATCACTGTGATATTTATACAGACCATAAAAGTCTCAGATACATCTTCACTCAAGCTGACCTTAACCTGAGACAGAGAAGATGGTTAGAGCTAATCAAAGATTATGATCTGGACGTCCACTACCACCCCGAGAAGGCTAATGTAGTAGCCGATGCCCTAAGTCGCAGACCCCACTGCAATAACCTTATGGTGGGAGGATTGCGACCTGAGCTTTACAGAGAAATTGAAGCCCTTAGCTTGGAAATAGTAGAGCATGGTACTCTAGCTACCATGGAAGTACACCCAACTCTCGAGGAGCAAATTAAAGCAACCCAGAAAGGACACCCTGGAGTCCAAAAATTCAAGCGCCTCATGGCCCAGGGGAAAGCCCCTAAAATGGTAGCAGATGAACATGGAGTTCTGTGGTATGGGAAACGTCTCTTTGTTCCCCACCAGAAGGACCTAAAAGACCTGATACTCAAAGAAGCCCATAGCTCTGCTTATACTCTACACCCGGGTGGCACTAAAATGTATCAAGAAATGAAAGCCCTATATTGGTGGCCGCGTATGAAGAGAGACATCGCGAGCACGTAGCTGCTGCGATGTATGCCAGAAGGTCAAGGCTGAACATCAAAAACCTGCCGGACTTCTCCAACCCCTTCAGATCCCTCAATGGAAATGGGAAGAAGTAGGAATGGATTTCATAACAGGGTTACCCCGCACCAAGTCAGGATATGACTCCATCTGGGTAATAGTTGATAGGTTAACAAAAGTGGCCCATTTTATTCCTGTAAAGACCACCTACAAAGGGGACCGACTGGCGGAGTTGTATATGGCCCGCATCGTGTGTCTACATGGTGTGCCTAAGAGGATCGTCTCAGATCGAGGTTCCCAGTTTACCTCGCATTTCTGGGCCAACCTACACAATGCTCTTGGGACCCATCTTGCGTTCAGTACTGCATATCACCCCCAAACAGATGGACAGACCGAAAGAATAAATCAAGTCTTGGAAGATATGCTACGAGCGTGTGCTCTGGAGTTCACTTCGGGTTGGGAGCAGTGTTTACCCTACGCAGAATTTGCCTACAACAATAGCTATCAATCAAGCCTTCAGATGTCACCTTTTGAAGCTCTTTATGGCCGAAAATGTAGAACCCCTTTGCATTGGTCAGAAACAGGAGAAGGGTACATCTTTGGACCCGACACTCTGAAACAGGCAGAAGAAAAGGTTCGCTTGATCAGGGATCGCTTACAAGCTGCTCAGTCTAGACAAAAGAGCTATGCCGATAACCACCGAAGAGGACTAACATTCCAAGTCGGAGACCATGTGTATCTCAAGGTGTCACCCCTCAGAGGGATCCACAGGTTCAAGGTGAAAGGCAAGCTCGCTCCGAGATACATAGGGCCATTCCCTATTATTGACAAGTGTGGAGAAGTTGCTTATCGATTGGAGCTACCTGCAAATCTGTCAGATGTGCACGACGTGTTCCACGTGTCTCAACTCAAAAAGTGTCTCAGAGTTCCCGAGGAAGAGGCCCCAGTAGAAACTATTGAGCTCCAGAAAGATTTGACCTACCCCGAGCGTCCGATCAAGATTCTCGATACTATGGAGAGGAAGACCGCACCTTGGACCATTCGCCTTTGTAAGGTTCATTGGAGCAACCACTCGGCGAGAGGCAACACTGGGAGCGCGAGGATCAACTTAGAGTGACTTTCCCTTTCTTTTCCAAGCATAGTCGAATCTGGGGTCGAGATTCATTTTAAGGGGGTAGGATCTGTAACACCCCATTTTCAAAGTCTAGTGAGAATGTGATTTGTCAAGCTTATGTTAATTTTAAAAGGCTTAACTCCCGGTTCATTTGTTCTTGGTGTTTCCAAAAGAAAGTTTCAAGAATTTCAGTGATACAACTTATTGAAAATTTGGTGTTATCTTCAAGCAAGCATACCAACATAACCTTGTAAGTTCTGTTTCCACTTCAAAGTACAACAACGAGTGTGTTTAACCTTTTATAAGGGGATAGAGGAAGAGATTGCGTACGTGTGTATGTTGAAGTAAAGCTCTCTCTTCAAATCCCGGCTACCCATTAGTTTATCCCTCCTTCTCCTGATTTGCAGGACACCATTTCCTTCCCTTCTCTGTCAGGTGCGGCCGCCGCCCTCCGCCCTAATCCCGCCGAGAGAAGCTACGACGCCGATGCCCTTGCCTTGACCGCCCTCGTCTTGCACCACCCTCTCCTTCAACGCCCGACAGCGAGTGGACCTTGGACACGCCACTCGCCCTCTCTTTTCGGCACCGTTGCCAGCCCTCGCCGCTCGCCGTCCCCCCGAAGCTGCGTCGCCGTAGTCCCGTGGGCCCCACGGGTCCCGTCGGCCGTAGCTCGCCTTGCCTTCTGCGCCGCACCGGCTCGTGGCCGCACGGGTGGCGCCTCGCTTCGCGCGCCATGCCGCCTTGCCCCCTTCCCTCGACGCCTCACTCCTCCCTGGCCCCTATAAAAGGCGTCGAAGCTCCACTGCCGATTCACCCTCACGCTTAACGTTTCCGCTTCCGCTCTTTATGTATCGTAAGACATTTGGCTTTGACGGCCCTCAGTAACCTCGGCGGCGTGGTCTATTTTAAACTACGGTATTGTAATGTATGGTTTTATCTGTATGAAATGATGCAGCATTGTATCTGTGAGCACTATCTACTGATCCAGGGAATAGTGCAGTACTTCACAGAGGGTTCCAGGTTAGTAAACTTGGGGTCCGACAACTATCAATATTAAATACAATCATAGATGGTTTAGATTTATAGACCGTCTATATTGCTACCAACACTAAAAACCGTCTATAAAGAGGTAATATCACAGACGGTTCATGGTGAAGACCATTTGTGATATTACCAAATATCATAGATGGTTTTTTATTTAAACCATCTCTGATACTTCACAGACAATTTGTATTAAAAATTATCTGTAATAATTAAGTTTTCACAAATGATTTGTATTAAAAACTGTCTATAGTAGATTTACTTATTAATTGCAGACCCGTCAACTCTCACAAATCTATCTTAAAGTGCAGATCTGTTCTTACAGGTTGCTGCTTTGAGAAGGTCGGGGTTTGAGGCCATTTGGTGAAAAGAGACCGTTGATTTGGCAAAAGTGATTATAGATCTATTTGTTCTTGACTATCTATAGTTAGTAATTTATCTCTAATTGCATTATGTTTTAGATCTTGCTTTTGGTAAGGGAGAATTGAATATGGTTTATATCTAGATTGATGTAGAGATCGAGAAGATTATTTATATCTAGCATGGTTTAAGGTTTTGAGTTTAGCCAATTCATAGTCTATTTCTACTTAATTCAATTTAATTAATTATTCTTGCTACATATAGCTGTTTTAAATCATATATAGCTAGTATACTAATTAATTAATTCAATATTTAATACTACATTATTATATGTGTAACATAGAACCGAAGTAGATGTACACTAAGAACCATATGAATGAAGAGTATATTAATGGCGTGTCTACTTTTACAAGAGCTACTGAGGAGGGTATGTTGAATAAGGGGGTGGAATATATGTACTGCCCATGCATTGCTGCGAGAATATGAAGATATTTAAGAACCGAGGGTAGATCGAAGCACACTTAATTCAAAAGGGTTTCAAAAAGGGTATGCCCGTTGGACCAGTCATGGTGAAGAGCAGATTACACAAGAAAATAGTAGTAATGACATCATCAATAAAGTCAACGATATACCGCTGGATGATGTTGATTGTGGTTTTGATTCAGATAGGCTATATGATGACAATCAAGATCAGATGTTTCATGATGTAGAAGGGAACTATGATGAAAGAGAGTATGTTAAATTATAGGGCTTGATGGAGGACTCAAAGAAACCTTTGTTTGTGTGCTGCAAGTCAAAATACATAAGGTTGTCAGCTGTACTTGAACTACTAAAATTGATGGCAAGTGACAGTTGGTCCGACAAGTGTTTCACGGCACTATTAAGTCTCTTAGCGGACATACTTCCGGAGGAAAACAAGTTGCCCAAAATCACCTATAAAGCTAAGAAGATTCTTTATCCATTGGAAATAGAAGTAGAAAGAATACACGTATGTCCGAAAGAATATATCATATACCATAAAAGAGTATGCAAATATGTATGCATGTCTAGTGTGCAATGCATTCCAATACAAGCGTAAAAATCAATCAGATGATGGCGAGAGAATAGAGATGAAGAAAAGACCTCCTACTAAGGTGGCATGGTATCTTCATGTAATTCCCCATTTGAAGCATTTTTACGAACCCAACTAGGTAAAACTGCTACATTGGCACTCGGAGGAGCGTAAGAAGATGAATGCTAAGATACCTTGCTGATTCTGCCCAGTAGAGAAGCATCGATAGTAGGTTTGCAGACTTCGGTGCAGAACCAAGTGATATAAGATTTGGATTGAGTACAGATGGAATGAATCCTTTTGGTAACATGGGCAGCTGACATAGCACTTGGCCCGTGACTTTCTGTATTTACAACTTTCCTCCTTAGTTGTGTATGAAATAAAATTATATTTTGCTATCGATACTTATCTAAGGGCCAAAACAACTTAGAAATGATATGGTTAAGAATTTAAGTAGAAAAGAGGTCTATGATATGATTAAGAATTTAGATGTTGTGCTCGAAAAGAGACGTAAATTGAGGACCCGTGAGAAGAATATCTTAAAGAAGATATCATCATTTTGGGACTTACTTTATTGGGAGCACTTGGAAGTTTGTCACTACATTGATGTCATGTATATAGAGAAGAATATATATAATATTTTGATTGGTCTCTTACTGAACATTCATGACGAAACAAATGATGGTGTCAACGCACATCTTAACTTGGTTGATATAGATATTAGACCGAATTAGCACCGATAAAGGATGAATATATCTTCCCCTACTTGTTACACTCTGTCCAAGATCGAGAGAACTGAACTATGCCAGTGCTTACATTGTGTGAAAGTTTCATCTAGTTACTCCGCCATCATGAAGAAATTTGTTTTGATGAAAGATCTCATGATTATCATATGCTGATGACACAGATGCTCCTTATTATAATTAGAAGTATTTTGTCAATTAAGGTTCAAGAGACATTCATGAGAATATGTTATTTCTTTAACATAATTGCTCAAAAGGTCATTGATCTCAAAGGACTAGATGCTCTGTAGAATGATGTGGTGATGACGCCTTCTTCTACCTCCCCTTCCTCCTTCGCCTGCCGCCATTAACGCCCCGACCAAGCTCATTAGAAAAGTCGTTTCTTCCGGTTGGCGCAGGCATTAGATGCCATTAGTAGCCACTAAATCTCCCTAATTCATCCCACCGGTTTCCCTCATTAAAATCCCATTAAAACTTTCTTTAAGCACCACAACCACCAGCCTTAATCCCGACGAGTAACCGATGGTAGTTAGCCTTTCCTCGCCCTATGAAAACACATCCCCGTGTGCCCTCTTCTCACCCCGCACTTCACTCCTCTCTCAATTTCACTTTCTCGCGCCCGAGGTTCCCCGCACCATCCATGTCTTTTTTTCGTTCACTAGTGGAGCACTGACGAGCAATCTCCGCTGCCACGGTCCTCCCCATGTCTCGTCGATGTCGTCTACGCCTTCCCCATCATCGCGCGATCCTCGTTCGCCCCTTCACTCGAGTAGGCTCGCCGCTGATGCCCTTGCACCACCATCAAACCTCACCGTCGGCCGCCTTCCACTCCTTTTCGGTAAGAACCTTGCTTGCTGTTAGGATGGTCCAAAAGTTCATTGGTTGATCGAATGGTCCATTGCCGATTGGACGGTATGAACTCATCTTATCATTCAGAGTGGTCTGAACGTTCCTTGGCTGATTAGACGGTCCTCTGCTGATCGAACGGTCCAAAAGCCCCTTCTTGTTTGGACAGTCCGAACATTCATTTGTCGATCAAACGGTCCACAGATTTTCTGTCGATGATATCCTGATAATAATGATTATCGCTGGAATGCTCAATCCATTGATAGGCTTATTGGAGTAGCTAATTTTGTATCATTATATAGGTGCCTACGAAATACAAGCTACAAATGAGATATGTCTCTGTTGCCCTATATGTTGCTTGGGACCAGGCATATCCATTCGGTGTTGGGGCCTTGGTGCACGGTATAACTCTACCTCCAAAATTCACAAAAGTGAATGTGGACGATGTTCATGCCAATTTGAGGTCATCCCACTACAGATGCCACCAAACGATGAGGTCGTGACTCTAGGGCAATCCATTAGAATATTCATCCAGTGGCCCAATAGAGACTTCTACCTGAAGGCTCCTGCACCGGTGTCAAATCCACGGGGTAGTCCTACACCAATGCCAAGTCTACAGGAACTATCTACACTAGAGTTATCTGCACCAGAGTTACCTACACTAGAGCAACATGCACCAGAGTTACCTACACTAGACTTACCTACACCGACGCAACAAGGGCGCGGTGAATCACATGTATCTACATCTCATGCCCGGTCAACTATCATGAAGTCGACCTCTAGCGACAAGGACAAACCAAAGAACGATGATATCCTCCACTTGTTGTTGGCCCGAAAATTCAAGCTAGGTGACCTGTTGGTCGTCTTGGAAGAGCGCCTCCTAACCCTAGGTTTCTATTGCTAGAGACTGCATTTATGGTATATAGAATAGGCCAACAAGATGGATGAACAATGGTGCTCGAGTGTCAACGTCAAGCTCAGGCCGCATCATCTTTAGCACGATATTCATGACTATGTCTTCACGGTGACCTTTGAGGACTTGTTCTTTCTCTTCAACCTCGACGCCATCGATGCCTCACTTATTTGATGTTAGACACTATAAGTGTGTACAATCATGATTTATATTTATATAATACCGATAAATGTCATATAACTCCTTGCTTTTGTGTGTGTGTGTACACGGTGAGTGAAGCCAGATTAATGAAATCATCGATAAGTTTGCTTGATCGACACTTAGTCTCCTTGGATACCATCAATGAGGATGCATTCTTCATCGAGGAATACATGACGACGGCATTGGTGGCTCACCACAACAAGAAATTCATACTTATGCCCTACAACCAGGGGTAAGTGCTGCACGTGCTAGTGACTATACTTGTT
This sequence comes from Melocanna baccifera, assembly GCA_036346265.1. Classification (NCBI taxonomy): domain Eukaryota; kingdom Viridiplantae; phylum Streptophyta; class Magnoliopsida; order Poales; family Poaceae; genus Melocanna; species Melocanna baccifera. The sequence continues at coordinate 31,149,925 of CM070682.1, read as the reverse complement.
GATTCGTACTTTATAAGCAACATGAACATATGTTTAATAACCATGACGGCATACATGTGTATGTTCTACTGAATTATAATTTTAATTATACCAAAAATAGAACAAGGTAATATATCTTGATTCTCTAAAGAGGGCCAAAACTAACTTCATAGTTATTCAATAATTAATCGACAGGTAAACACATTTCTTCCATAGATAACTCTATTGTAGTATTTCCTTCCTTCGCAATGACTAAGGCTAACTTTTTGGAATCACGTAGGTCGTTCGCCAAGTATGTTGCTACTGTACGAAAATCCAAGGGAGAGATGAACGCCTTGAGATATGATCTAGATTTCTCGGTATTCACTAGTATACATTAATCGATACATTAATCCTATATAACACTTTATAGTAATGCATCTTGAACTTAAAAATTCTATTTTAGAGTACCACCAACAGCCGCCAAGCAACATCATGGATACTATGTTTGCCACAACATGGAACTACTTCTCAGTTCCGCTAAGACCAATTATTCTTAGGTTTATCAATCTTGTAATAATTATTTCATACTTATCGATTAATATGTATGCATGACATTGATCTTCGTACCGACAGTTGCACCATCATTACAACTACGCTGGAATAGGCCGATCTCTAAAAAAATTCAAGGACAGTGTGTGTACTTCTTGATGTCTCAGGTCGTAAACAAAGATGGAGAGTTCCATAATGTAGAATGAACTTGATTAGAATAAGATTGAACTTAATTGTACATGTGTGTATTTATTCTTGAATATTGTTAATTTATTTCATTTGAGTTAATTGAATTGTGAAATAGATGTTCTTGTTTCTGAAATAAATATGAATTTGATATATACATGTATTTGTTGTATTTTTTTGTTTCAAAAGGTATAGCCAGCATTTGTTGAGGCATGCCACCACTCCCCAGTGAATTTCTTCCGCGAAAGAACGACAGAAAAACACAATAATTACCATGCTGAGACAAAGAAATTAGTAAAGCGTGCCCGTCATGCATGCACGTTATTTTGAAACGGATGGATCATGGATGGATGCGTCCGGCCGGGGACCTGCGTGCACATATTGTACGTGTACTACACAGCTGCAAGAATACGATGGACAAATAGCAACAATGAAATTAAGGCATGTTCGTACGTGTGCCCTACTACTGCCAGAGTACACAGTATACATCCTTTGGACGACGCGCCCATGCATGCATGTTCTGTGTAGGGCATACGTGTACAACATTGTGATCCCCCGCCAAACAAGTGTTAGCCCCATGTATATTTCCCGTTACGACGTCGCGTCACTAATGCGTCCAATTAAGTGCATGCCCCTACTAGACAGTACTGGACACACATGGACATCCTCCACCGTTGTTACTATCCCCATCCAACAACCTTGATAAGCTTGTCGATTAATGCGTCTTTGTGCCCTTGTTTCTCTCGCGTGCATGTGCCATGCATTGTTCTGACACTGGGAGGCTAGCCCAGCTGAGACCACTACTGATCCAGCTAGCTAGTCAATTAACCTCATGGATGCTGATTTGATGTGATGTTTATTACTACTTCTTTGGCTTTCAAACAATAGCCATTTTAGATATAAAAGTTCTGACCATTAGTTTTCACATTAATTAATATGTAGAAAAATTGCAATAGTATATTGTCGAGGTATTTTCTTAATGATATGCAAGTATTTCTATGGACAAATTTACTAGTATTATTATCATAACCAGTGTAAATAGTTCAACTGGTAAGACATTGTCCTGCTGATGACTTGATTTCAGAACCCATCACTCACATTTTAAGGGACTCTTGGGTTGTAGGATTTTTGGAGGGATTTTCAAGGAATCCAACCCTTTGAAACAGGATTCCTATGGAATGGCTTATCCATAGGAATTTTGAAGTAATTCTAACATGAGATTAGACATCATGAAAAAAAATCCATTGTCTTGTATGTACCCTTACTACTACAAAAGAGGTTATACTAGATTCTGTGATGTAATTATCACATACGGCTTTACAAGCGTGCCATGTACCGTCTGTGATACGTAACTATTACAGACGGTTCATACGAATAACCATCTGTGATGTTTTTATAGACGGTTATTTATACAAACCGGCTGTGATAATGCAAGACATCACAGACGGTTATTGATACAAACTGTCTGTGATAATGGCAAACACCACAGACGGTTCGTATTAATAACTGTTTGTGATAGTTCACAGATTATTATTAATACAAACTGTCTATGATAGTTTCATATCACAGATGGTTTGTGGTTGAAACCGTCTAGGATATGCCACGTTATTAAATGCCTAGCCAGTATGGTCTTGACAGATCTGTCTTCATTACACTGCATTGAAGGAGGTGGCCGGCTTTGGAGAGTTTGGTGAAAGCATACCGCTTGTAGATCAATTTTTTCTTGGTGATTAGATATTAGTATTTATTTCTAATTATATGCCTTGTAATAGAGATAGATCATAGCTAGCTAGGTTTATAGAGAGATAGTTGTTTGCTCCAATTTAAGAATGGATCAGTACTCCTAGTTTATTTTAATATATTCTTACTTTATATATATATATATATATATATATATATATATATATATATATATATATATATATATATATATATATATATATATATATGAATATGTGGCTAGCTACTTAATTTAAGATATGGACAATTTATATAAGGTGAATAATAATTATGTGTATAAGTAGCTAGGCTGGTTAGTTTTAGTAGTATTAATAATCCAATTTGACACTAATTTGTTACATGTATAGAGTAGATGGACTAGAACTGGATGTACGTTGAGAACCATATGAGTGAAGAGTACATTAATAGTGTGTCTGCTTTTAGAAGAATGGTTGAGCTGGATGTACATCTGTGTAATGATTGTCCTATGCTATATATATGTGATCTGCTTGCTTGTTTTCAGAGGGCATGGCTAGCATTTCCTTAGGCTAGCCGAAAAATAAAAAATAATATAACTTTTCAGATAACTATCATAAACGGTTTTCAAATATAACCGTCTATGATATGCTGCTATCACAGATGGTATTTAAATACAAGTGTCTATGATATGTCTGCTATTACAAACGGTTTTTAAATACAACCGTCTGTGATATGTCTACTATCACAGATAGTTATTAGTATTAGCCGTCTGTGATATGTAAGTTATTACTGACGACTAATACCAAAAATCATCTGTGATAGATGACATATCACAGACGGTTGTTTTAAAAAATCGTATGTGTTGTATCTTAGTACAGACGGTTTGAGAGCCGTCTGTAATAACCATATGTTATTACTGATACATAAATTCAAACGGTTCAGAAACTGTCTGTGATGATAATTTTGAACCGTCTATGATAACTCTTTTTGTAGTAGTGCCTTTCTCTTCTCAAATTCCTGCAAAATTCATATGAAAAACACTGATTTTTAACCATTGCTTTGTTTTGTGTTCCTGACTTCCTGTAGGATTGCACCAGCATTCCTATACAATTTATGTGTTTTTCTTATTCCTACGTTTTCATTTTTTGTATTCCAAAGAGACCCTATTTTCTCGGTTTCTAGGATTTGATCCAATGTCTTGCTTGGTTTTCAGGAATTACTTTTGCCTAGTATATATTACTTAAAAGAAGTTTTCCTATTCCTTAGTTTGTTAATGGCATACACGAGCCATGCATATATATTGCTTTCTCATCGATCGCACAGCTGGTGGTGGCACACCATGCACACCAAGTCCGGCATCGATCAAACCATGATTGAAGACAGACTTGACAATTTCTTGTTTCAATTATTGCCGTGGAACAGGTGATGAGATGATTACCCCTGCACAGCTTGACCAAGCACATAGCTAGAGACACTGCAAAGAAAGATAGACGACAGATATATAGATCGACCAAATGCATGCATTGTTACACGCAGCTAGCTTTTCCCTTTTGCTTGCTTGTCACAAGTGGCGCATGCACAAATGTCTGTCCTTTGTGTGCATGCATGGTAGTGCGTGCTACAATGTTTTCCAGTGCGCAAATGTTGTACCCAATTCATTCAGTACTGGAAGGTGCCAATAACAGTAGAACATGCTCTAGAACAATTCCCTTTACTTCTTTTCTTTTCCCAGGCATCAAGAGAGAACGAACCGGTCTGTGGTACTTGTGGTACTATCACAAGGTATCTTAGAACATTCTCAATCATCTTTTTTTAGCCCTGAAAGAAAAGGGTCCTAGGGAAACCACACGCCATCATTTCTTCAACTTTACTGAAGAGGAGTACTGTCTTTAGGAGTATTTTCCAAAGTTTTCTTCCGTAGGTCTCCGCTTATTTAGGTTTAAGCTTCTGGCTTATTTTTTATTATTCATAATTTTCATCTTTTTCTGGTTTTTCGGTATTTTTAAAGTTTTTACTTGTTCTTTTTTTCCGTATTCGTTTGCATTATACATGATTGGTTAACCTATTTTTTCTATTTTTAGATTTTTTTAAATTAATTATGTCAAATAAATCACCGTCATCTACAGTGTAATTTCAGCCATAAGGGCATGTTCTTTTGGCTGCGGTTTATAACTTTTGGCTGAAATTTTGAATTTTAGCTGTTTGCGACAGAGATTACGGAGAGAGAGATACTCACTTGCGATTTTGGATGGTACAAATGTTGGGCTTTTAATGTGTACTATAATTAACTTGTAGACTCTATCTTAAAAAAAATACTCCGTTTGAAAGTTAGGTACGTAGTAAAAGCCAAAAGTCGTTTTGAGAAGCTGAAAAGAACAAACCCTAGCTAAGTCATTAAATTTTAGCCCAATCAAGCGACCTCTTAATTGGTGCAATGTCTTTCTGAATCTCCCAGCCTCCATATATTAGTACTAGTGTTTCATTGAAGCCAGTCGATCATGCCATTAATTTTTATTTACTCAGCAATTGGACCAAGCCTTCAAATGTACAGCCTATTTAAGAGGACACTACCGCTCAATATACGAATAAGTAGATCAGTTACTGATATTTGTCCCTGAAATTAATGTAAAGAAGCTAAACATATGTAAAAAATATTCACATTTGAGATTTTGGACGAGTTGTGAATATTATTAATTCTACCAATTGTGTGAGCCTGAGATAGTACAGATCAATATGTGAATGTGAGGCCGGCACCACTCCAGACAGCCATAAAGCCAATATGGCGTATTGGTACTGTGGCATGCACATGATGGCTTGTTTGAACATTTTTCACTTAGATGGTCCACACCAGAGCAGGACCAATAGCATATAACTGCATTATCAGTCTTCCAGGCAGCGTGTCCAGTATCTTGCTTTTCAATTCTATGCAAAAACATATGCCTACTAGCTCTCTGCTGGCCGGCCGGTTGATGCATGCAGTCCGGCTGGTAGGCCCTCTCAGCTGGCTAGCTGCTAGCTAGCAACCTTTCTGTCCCCAAAGGAAGACGAAGACATTCTTAACCTCATCATAGAAACGGATCAAGGAACAAGATGCTTGATGTATATACTTTTCTTGTTGCTAAAACTAACAGGACCATGGTCCAACAAAGCATTGATCATGGGTGTAGCTAGCCAGCATGGACACTAGAAGAGGCAACATGCATTGTTCTCTCTCGAGTGAACCTAATTGTACGTGTTTGTCTTTACAATGATATTGGTAAACTTATGCCAGTAAATTAATTGCCCATATCACTACTACAAAAATATCCTAAGTTTTGAGTCCCCATACTCATACATTTTGCCAGTGAAAAATTTCTAAAAATTTCCTCCTAGGCCTCAGGTTTGTAGTTACACGAGGGATTTGAGAGCAAAACTCAAGGAAAGATGTATCAATTTGAAAATTTTATCGGAGGACAACAATAGGATCGGTAACCTAGATTTTTTCAGACAAAAATTTTGAATTGAAATTCAAAATTTTTTAATTTATTATTATTATGAATTTTTAGATGAATTTCAGGTGAATCCAAAATTTTTTGACTAGTTTAAAATTTTATGGGCACCAAACAACCGATAAGGCTGATAATCGCCAGTTACCGACAAAATTTCGGCGACAGATTTTTCCCTAGCAAAACTGGAGAGGAGGCGTCTGCAGCTAGCGTTTCTTTGTAACACATTTCACACTGTATAAAGTATGTGTTACAACTCTATGTTATGTGTTACTGTAGCGTTTAGAAATGTGTGTTACATCTAAATATAATGTGATGCACGCATGTGTTACGAAAGACATGCCCCGTAGCAGCGCTAGCTTATTAATTCTCATGGGGGTATAATCAAGAATTACCAGCCAGCACAGCAGGGTAAGTCCTTTTGTTGCAAGCAATGCGATGCATGGCCATGCAGCAGGCAGCCAGCAGGCATGCATGAGCAGTGTACTGCGCATACGTGGGGCAAAAAAAACATGCGTGCTGGCGATCGACTGGCACTCCTCCAAATGGGCCGGGACTGCATGCTGTGCCTGGCCTGGGCGCGCAGCTGTGGTCATTATCTGCTGGCTTTTGATTCGTTAGCTACCACATTTCCCAAGCCTCTGCATGCGTGCACGCCTAGGATCCTCTAGCTAGCCACCCCGTCCGTCCAATCCCTCCCGTCCCTCTAATATAAGTTCGACACTGAGAGAGTGGTTCGTTGGGTTTAATTTCTTTCCGTTGCAGAGACGACACGGCCATTACTAGCTACTATCTGCTTCAATCTAACGCGCAGCTAGATCTATCTTGGCCGGCGTCGTAGAAATGTTGGTACAGACCATAACTCGCGTGATGCTATTTTAGTTTTTATTTCTTGCTAAAATAGGTCATAAAGAACAATAATGCAGTTTTTTTACACACACACACACTGTATATATATATGTATATAATTCGGGGATGTGTGATGTACTCTCGGCTGGTGCAAACTGCAAATTAATCACGCTCTCCGTGTAAACATGTGAACTCAAACGTGGCAGCGGATACGCGCGAGGTGGTTAATTGTGTCAGGTTGATCTTTGGAAGCTAGCAACGATTGCTCCCATGATCAAATCCAACAACACGATTCATTCACATGTCTCCCGGCGGAGTTCAAGACGATGTTAATTTACTAGGGTGCTTATTTGGGCTAAAAATTGGTGATTTATAGTTGAATTTATACTGTGACTTATCTTGCACTGTAATTGATTGTGGTTTATTTGACATAATTAAATTTAAAAAATCTAAAAATGAAAAAAGATTATCCCTTCACATATAATGTAAACGAGTACAAGAAAAAAACCGGTAAAAAAGCTCAAAAAAAGTCAAAATATAGAAAAAACAAAATATAGAAAAAGTAAAAAATAAGTCAGAAACCATAAACTCAAGCTAAAATGAGCAGAGCCTACATCAAGGGAGAGATTTTGCATATGATGATCCCTTAATAATTCTCTCAATTATTGATTAGATGACCATCAGCACTAGCTAGCTTTTCCAAATGAGAAGGCCACAGGGATGAGATGTCAAAGGACAAAAACATGCGAGGGAACAGAGAGAGAGAACCCTACTTACCGCAGCCGCGCGCGTGCTGGCAGGCGTGCACGCCATGCACTTCCCAAGTGTCCCTACGTAGTAGGGCATATATGCATGCAAACAAGTGATTGGGCAGATCGACCGATCGATAAGCTCCAAGTCCGAGGTAACTAACGAAGGAATAGAAGTGTGAGAAGGTAGCTGGTGGAAACGAACAGAACGAGAAGAGCTCAAAAGTTAATTGGTCGCTTCCCTGATTGAAAAGGAAGAGAGAGAGAGAGAGAGATGTTAGAAGATAGAACGTGCTAGCGAGATGCACATGTAAAATATATAGATCGATCCAAGGAGCACGCGTGCACCGAGGGCCATGCATGCATGTCAATCCGTCTGCTGATCGGTCTCCTCTCGCCGCGCATGCTAAGTTACATGCATGCAAGCAGCTCACGGGTCACGGCGAGGCCGATTTAAATTTTGCATTGCTTTTGGCAGCAGATAGTTTGTCCTAATTTTTACCACACACCAGGTTTTGTAAATATGTTCACATAAGACTAGGTCCCGTCACTTGCCGTTATCGCTCACGAAACTGCGCTATAGATCCTGCTTGTCAGTGAAACAATATATATCAACCCTGTGATATATCCTAAAGATAATTATAGAGGTGATTATATCATTTCTATGTTTATAATCTTTTGAATAACATATTATTTTGACATTTGAATAAATATATTTCGTATTGATCAATAAGTATATGATCTGTACATGGAATTTTTTATTCATGTTTTGATGTTATTCTAAATTATCCTTAATCTTATATCATTATGTGAGACAATTATGATTTATAGATCAGCACATGTATTATTTGATGATCATAATTACAGGGATATCAAACCAATAATATAGATACATATTAGAGAATATAGTGTTGAATTGACCCACCTTGAGATATTATCAAGATTTGTTATGTTTTATGTGCTAGCAATTGGTCTCAAGCAATGATGACGTATAATTCTTGTACCTGAGACCAGCATAGTTTTCTACATATATAATAGCGCACTTAACGGTTGCCAAACGCTACTCTGTAACTAGATAGCTTTCGGGTATGCTATGAAATATACGGAGGAATGCGACGGGTTGGATATGAGATTTGCTTCTCATACATAACAGGAAAGATATCTTTGGGCTTCTCGATGTGGTTGGATAAAGAAAGTGTATGACTATACCACAAAATAGTGAAGGAGTCGATCACATAAAGTTATCCTTCACTAGATTAGAAAAAGATTGAACAGTCCATTGATGACATATTTCTCACCTTGTAAAAGGAGAATATGCAAACAGATTGTTTAGTCCAACCAGATACGAACTGGTCATGAGCTGGTCAAACATATCACAAACTGGTCTATGAACTGGTCATATAGGATATGGATTGGTCCTAACCAGATATGAATTGGTCGTAAGGAGTTATAAATTGATTGTTAGTGGCTAAGACTTGGTTGCAGATCATATTGCATAAGGTTTATCCAGTTTGATCTTTGTATATATATATTTGGAGGTCAATATGTCATGCTAGGGACCCCTACCGATCAGTGATTGAAAATGTATTTTCGAGGTATAACCAAGTATATATGAACCTACAGAGTCACACACTTAACAGATTGGAATAATGAGGGTCTAAATGATAGATTCCGAGTGGAATGCGATCTCTACTCATATTGCATAAGAATCCAAATGGAGGCTCCATTAAAAGGATACATTGGGCTATGGGTGACAGAGAGACATCGTACCTCCCACCAAAACTCTAACTGCCTCCTTCCGAAGTCCCTGCTGTGCTGCTGGTACTAGCACACCGGTGCACAGTGTTTCATCTCTAGACGTGTGGACTTCAATAAAGGCACTGCTACGACTATGGTGCTGACCGGGACAATCCAAGGAGAAGATAATTGGCTCATGGAGATCGACTACCGCTAGTGGATGATCGGCTTTTGAGTATCGCTTTTCAAAGACGTTGGATGATCGACTACTTCCACTACACCAACATGTACTACGTTGAACTAGACTACTTCAACTCTTCTTCTGCTACACTGCGTGTCTAGTGGTAATGATCCATGATCTTTTAATTGTATGGCTTCCTGGTTTACGCAGTAGAAATTTTAATTTGCTCTAGTATAGCCTAACAGTAACCCCAACACCCTATGGATCCTACATGTTAGTGAGTGAACATCACTTCTTCCCCTACCTGCTCTCTCTCTCTCTCTCTCCCCTGACTCTGTTGACATGGAGGATGGCAACGAAGGAGGCGGTCAAGTTGTGGCACCAGTGATATGCATGCTTTCATGTAACACCCTTGCTTCAAATAGGCTTAGGTCTACCCGCATGTTGAATAAACCACACACTAGCACCAACCCCACTTATACTTTCGTCCTCACTTCACGTAAAAGGATTAACACAAGGGTTGGCATGCATTTGGCAACGAGGGTTATATGTTGGTGCAAGTTTTGCTCAACTAGCAAGGTGGGATTAAACTCCCAATTCTCTTATGCTCATGCCCCTGCATCGGCCTTAATTGGCTCGATTCATTTTTCTCTTGGCTAGGTCCCACATTTCAACCTTCTACATCAGCGGTGGTAGGAGCATACATGAGCGATGCAAGATGGTGACGGTGCATTGGATTAGGCTTTCTGACAAATGGCTAGGAGCACCCATGACTGCTAATCTACTCTCTCGCATGATTTTCACATATGCCCCTACAATGTCGTCGTCAAGCCTTGCTTGCTACTTCTACCTCTCCCTTTTTTGGATCTGGCGATGGCATGGAAGGGAGCTGGTCGAGTTTAGCACGCTGGTAAAGCCAAGGCGAAGTTCGTAAACTATGTAGTGGTGGTTAGCATTGAGGAATATGGTGGTAGAATCCACTAGAATTGATGTAGTCGCAAAACTTCTCCAACAACCTCGATGCTGCCACAGATGGTCTCGATGCTAGTGATATCTAGGCAGCGATGACTGAAGTAAATATGAGCAACCAAAGGAGAGCAAAGCAACATAGGCTAAGGTATGCACACTGACCAAGATGAGTGGCATTGGTTGCCTCCATGCTTCTTAGTCCAACCCCAACACTATTTTGTTGCTCCATCACCTTCGTGGCTACCCTCCTCCTCTACTCACTGTCTACTTCTAAGAGACCATGTGAGAAGGTCCAGAATGTTGTGTGATGAAATATTGCCAAGTTTGTGGAGTTATAATTTAAATTTTACAAAGTTTTGCATTTCTTCATAAGGGAACCGGTCAGACCAGCCAAGGTGTGTGATCAGACCACTAGGGCTACCAATCACACCGACTAGGTGGTTGTCGGTCTAACCGACCTTAAGGTTTATTTCTTGGTTTTTTGGAATTAGGATTTGGGTTGAATTGAATTTAGTTTGGTCAGTGCATTTATGTTGCATGAAATATGTTTTAACTAACGAAGGTCAAGTTATGAAGAATTTGTGTCCAAAAATAGTTTATATGTTTTTGGATATGCAGGAAAGCTTGGACTCAACCATGTTCAACAGTGAGGATTAGTGCTATGCTCATGGAGTAGCCAAAGCCCAGAATAATCAAGGATGTTGGGTGAGATGGTTGAGCTCAAGTATGGTACAAGAAAAATATAAAATATTGAAGGAAAGGTTCAAGTGATGGGTTGCACTAAGTGGCTTGATCAGTATAAATGATGTGCGGTCTGATGGAATTAGAATGGGAGAGACTTATCGATGAGTGGCAAACCATTGGTGCACCTACACGTTGTAAGCATGGTGAGATGTGTGGAAGGGTATTTTGGTAATGAATCCAAATACCAAAAATGATGTGAATCAAAATCATGTTGCTTGGGAGAGTGGTTTATGTCAAGAAGATGCTGAGAAGATCAAGTGGATCAAATATTAAAGACTTTGCAGATTCGAACTTGTGTGCTTTGAAAATCGTGCATGGGTTAAGTGTTTAAGTAAAACTCATGTTGTGTAGGGTTAATGGGTTTCCCTCAAAAGTGCTTGTAGATAGTATCCATTAGGGTTAGATGTACGCTGGTTGCTTCGTCTATTTAATAGGTTGGGGATGGAAGCTTACAAAGCCAACCATCTAGCCATCCAACCATCCAACCATCCCACCTTGTGATCTAGGGTTAGGATTAGAGAAGAGTAAGTATTGTAGTGTGCTCTCTTGTCCTCTAAGTGGAGTTCTTATAAAACCTTTATTCTCAAGTAGTAATAGATCAATTTTTTCATCATTCATGGTGTGGTCTTGATTTTATTGATTTGCTGTTGTTATTGTTGGTTTTAATCTCTTCTCTCTCCTTCTTAATCTTGTTGTGTGTCAATAAAATGTAAGTGATAGAGATGACTCATGGAGATCAACTCTCATCCATTTAGGTACCAATTCTTGCAAGATTTTAAAGTTACCCAGTTTTGCTTGGATTTGACTTATATTAAGGTTTTTTGATCTTAAGGTTTTTGCTTCGAATCTTTAGGAGAAAAATCTTGCTATGATATGTAGGAACTTATTTAGAGATATCTTGGCTATTCTCTACCCACGAGCAAGTCATATCCTAAGATTTTGAAGTTTGCTCGATGTTTGATTAAGATTCATGTGATCTTTGGATGGAATAGTTTGTGAGACCCTAAGTAAAGTGTGTTCAAAGTTTTATCTCTTTTGATTGTGGCTTTTGGGAGTTGCATCATTCTTAGTCTTAGCTCAGGCTAATTTTCTTTTATGGAAATAGGGGAGCGAAAAGCTTGCCCCTAGGCTCAGTCCAGCAAGCTACTAGTCAGACCGCTGAGGTCAAGCGGATTAGACGGCTGACTCCTTGCCAGTCAGACCGTACTCTCTGTGGTGGTTAGACCGATGAGGTGTTGAAAAATCTCACTTAGTTTTTTGAGTTTGTTGCTTTGTTCTTGGCTTCCAATTCTGATTTTTATAGTTCTGTAGCTACTGTAGTTAAAAATTTGTGAATATTTAGGGAGAAATTTCTAATGTACCATTCATCATTCTTCTATTGCCACACCAATCCTACAACTTTCTTGGTGCACTGTCCATTACTTGCCTTCTTAGCCACCTCTATTGGTTAGGATGGAGAGAGGCCAAACACAGGTGAAGACTGTGGGAGGGAGATGAGAAAAATTAATTGAGAGGGCATTGCACTAACTTGTGGGACCTATGACAAGATTGATATTCTCGCTAACATGTATGACCCCTTTGACTTTTATGGAGAATAATATGATGTGGTTTTTTTCCAATAAACTTTTTTTAAACGTGGTGTTATGAAAACTATTCACAAACCCAATGTTTTTCTGAAAATCTGATCAACTTACCTAAGGCAAAATGCAGTTTACTCTTTTAATTTTACATTTGAATATTTTTTTCAATCTTGGTGCCCCTATTTTGTCGATACTCATATAAACGAAGTCCTTTCTGTTGATTTAGGTAACCATGGTCCCTATCTCTTACCATTTTCAAAAGAAAAGGTGGATCGAGATCATGTTACTCAATTACAATTAGGGTAGGGTGATGTTGAAAGTGAGTATTCAATTTCATAGTGACATGTGGTGATGTTGGAAGGAAACATATGATTGAGATGGAGAATTGTTGTGAAGAACATTAGGTGTGTTCAGTTTAGCTATTAATTTTGTCAACATCTCCTGGCCTCGCCGCGCGTTCGCGAACACACACACACACACACAGAGCTCCCGGTCCTTTCTTTTTATAGGTTTTTGTGCTATATATTTCTTTTCAACGATGTTTGCTTGTATGCTCTGAGAAATTAAACTGCACAAATCTTTAAGCGTTACTGCTAGTGTGTGCATGGTTGCAAATCAAACCATTATGCTTTAAAACTTGTGCATTTTACTCTTCGGCTGAGCACCGAAGCACCTCGCAATTCTGGGTGTTTAATTCTACGTATGTACGTTTGTGATCTAATTTTTTTTTTTGTGAACATCGTTATCCACTGAAACTACTTAGCTGAAATCTACAAGAGGTGAAATTTTAGAGGGCATCTGTGTTAGGTTACAAGTGTAACATCTGAATTTCAAAAAGAAGAAGAAGAAAGAAACGTACAAGTGCTACATCTGAGTCGTGTACGTAGCTCAACCCTTTGTTTTGTTCAGGTAGGACGAAAAGAACAAACAAGTCAGGGTGCATGCAACGTTTGGAGAGGGACAGGTTGCTGAGATGCACTATGCATGGTTGAATAGTAGTCCAAGGATTTGATTGGGAGGGTTTTCATGCAGTTGGTTCTTTGCAATCAAAGGAATACAAACAATAAAAGATGTCCCAACCCACATGTCAGCCAAATTGTCCATATGCGTTCGAACAGGCCTGTCGAGGTTGCATATGGAGTTCCAAGCTTTGGGTCTTAATTGCAAATTCTTTCTTATCTTTAAGCAGGAACAAAATGGTTGGGAGCAAGACTCCAAGGGGCATGCATGCATGATGGTTTCTTGATTTGTTCTTTTCTGAGATCTAAACTTTGGTTCTTAATTGCAGAGCCATGGGTAGTTTGTGGTGGATTGCATCATATCAATGCACATATTCTTTCTTTTTTTCTTTCGAGAGAGAGGCGACACACTTGCTAAATATGCAATTGGAGGCCTGTCTCTCTGAAATGGCATGCGAAGTGTTATCGTTGTCCAAACCAATTATAGGCCCAGCCCAAATTGTTTCATTGGTCGAAGTCCATTACTGTATCGCCTATCAAACAAAACCCTAAACCTCGCCTGCGCGGCTGCGCGTCCGCCATTCCCCGCGACCGCAATCCCCGCCTCCTGCGACGAAACCCTAGCCATGGCGTGGCGCGGCGCCGCCTCCCGCTCTCTCCTCGCCGCAGTCCGCGGCCGCACCGCCTCCTCCGCCTCGCGCCTCAGCACGGTCCCACCCCCCTCCGCCCCTCGCTGCCGCATCCCCGCCTTCGCATTTTCCTCCTCCCCCGTCGCCGCTGCAAGGTGATCGAAACGAAAAGCCCCTCTCCCGATACCCTAGGCGTTGGATGATGCGGTGCGATGGTAACCCGGTGGTTTTGGTCCGTGCAGGCCATTGGCGGCGATGATGGGGTCGCCGGCGGCGGTGGCGGCGAGGATGACCAGTCACCCTTCGGCGAGCGCACGGGCGTGCTGTGAGCTCTCCCAGGGTACCCCCTTCTGCCGCACTTGTCAAGATCGCTAAGAAGTTAGTGGTCATGAATCATGATATATTCATCCATCATCTTACGAAGTTGTATCTGTTTGCACCAAAGATTGCTTCTTTCATTCTAGATGTGTAATTTACGTCTGGTGCAATTCATAATGTGTGTGATGATCTTGTATGGGTGCATTGCGAGGATGACTATATTGGAAAATCTGAATTTCGCTTGGGTTGTTGGGTTGCGGGGGCTGTTTTGAGAATTTTAGCAAATTGCTGCAGCCATGAATGCATTTTCACATCAGGTCTTGATTTGGAAGTATGTCTAGGTACAATGTGCTTCATATTTGATTTTTTCATGGTTATGTGAAAATTTCTTACGAACTGTAGTACACGATAATAATAAATCAGCACTGGGATCACTGGGAGTGGAGAATATTTTCCCTTTCAATGGATGGAAATGCATGGTGTCTTTGTGCTAAAATGTAGGGTGATCTATGAACTGGATCCTTTGCAATGTATAAGTTTGTGAGCTAGCATTGCTACCCGATAGGAGCAGTTTTATCGGAAGCGAATCTTAGGGTCATGACAAGTTGAGAATTGGCAATCTTGTGGCACCATCTCTAAGGCCGTGTTTCGTTTGTGGTTAAAATAACTACATTAGCTAACCTTAACTTAGATAGGATAGCTTAAACCAATTTTTGTGTTTGGCAACAAACCTATTTAGTCTAAAAATGCTTTTTTGCTAGATTATGTGGGTTAGCTAGAATAACGGTAGAGAAATAGAACTTGAGTGGGCTAATTGTTCTGGGTTAGCTTATTCCACGTTCTTGGTGGGTTAGCTTAATCCTTTGTTAGGGTGGTTAAAAGACTTTGACTGGGTTAACTTATCTATCCCAGACCCACAGGTGTTTGGTGAGTCAAACACGTAACCCACCTCATAATCCTTGACCAAATGCAGCCTTAATGTATTCTTGTGCATCCATTTTTTGATCAGACAGCTCGGAGTAGGTGGTGACAAGCACTGTGTCTTAATTGAAGTAATGCATCATCATTGTGTTGTTTTTACGAGGACACAGATAACTCCTACTGGTGCTGTTTGTTAACCTTTGGCAGGTTTTGACTATGTGGTCTACTAGCGGCATGAGATGAAAAGTGGTTTCCCTGCCTATAATATTTGTCGTTCAATGACCAAAGTGAAATTATAACAGAACGTGGGGTTTGTCCTATGATGTATCCTTTATTTGCTCTTTTGATGAAGTTGTATTAGAACTAATATAAGGACATCGAAATAGGATTTTTATAGGGAAAAATGGGAAAGATGGTTGATGCAGAGGACAAACATAATGACTTAGGATCCCATTCCCTAAGATGATGTAGGTCTCCCCTTTTCCGGGAATGTTATTTTGCTATCAACAAATTAAAGGAATTGTATATTAAGGGGATGACCATGGGTCCATGACTCTTAAGAAACAGTTGTATCACAAGGGTAAAATTCTGGGCCCTACTGGTATGTTTGGTTTATTGCTTGAAGTGGGTGTAAGCAGCAGGCTAGCTTTCCCGGAGAAACCTGTGGTATTATGTGTTAATTGTAACTGTGAAATTAAATCTATAATTTTAACACACAATACATGTGGCCTGAATGTATTATTTGGTATGTTTGCCCCATATCTAAAGATCCTAAGTGCAAACAGTACTACTGCACTGCCGATATGTGTATTTGTAATCATGGGAATAAATTTGTAACCTATTAATACTGGGTAATAGGGTGCTTCTTTCTTGGTTGCTATCAATATCATTTAAATGGTTCACTACCACCAAAATAGTACCCATTATGAATTCATGCATCAGCCCTTGCATTATGATTTCCCTCATCTTTGATTGTGAAACTCTGTACTCATGTACAGTACAAGTGTACACCAGTTTGTAATGGGTCCCAATTCTTGCACACTGCACTTCTGATCATTTTAGACTGTCTAATGAGCAAGCAACTCCTTTTCTAACAAATTCGCCACACACTAGTTTCAAATGATTCATTCTGCAATAATGAACGTTTGGTTGATTTGAGGTTTTCTGTGGTTGGGATCTGTTAGGAAATGGAGATGATGCATGACATGACGCTTGGGAGGCCAATTTAAAGCATAATGAAGGTGCTGATGTTGAAGCCTTGTACTTTTGTTATTTTGTCAGTCTTGACTCTAAGAAATCGATTAATCCAAATTTAATAGCTGAAATGAAATAGCACATTGGATAAGTAGACACGGCAGTGAAAATGCTAGGTTTTAGCACTATGTGCTTCATCATGTCGTGTAAATAATGTGCGACTTTTGGGCTATGAACAGTTTTCTCTATTGTGGGAAACTGAAAATCGTTCTGAATTTTTTAAACATTAATATTCTTAATGATCAGCAACTATCATATCTTCACGCCGGCTACGGAAGAATCATGTAGAGAATCTGTATTCTACCCATTTATTTTCAATATTAGGGGCTTATTTCAAATTAAAAGTTACCAGCCTTCCTTACTCGACGATTGACATCAATACCCCATCATGTCCGTGGCTCCATGCGAAGGTTTTCGAATTCTGTTGATTTCAAGAATACAGCCTTTTTCTACCATGGTGTTCTTTCATTACTGCATAGAGTCCTCTAGATTATCGTGCATTAGTAATTTGAGAACCCAACGACCTGTTATGTCAGAGACCTACCACTTAATATATTGTCATAAAATATGCTTATTCGAATTTTATGCTTATTCGAACTAATCTTCCACCGCTATTATTCTGTACGACTTTCGTGTCGAACCTACCTGGCATACACAACTTATTTTGCAGGTACTTAAAGCTTAAGAGTCGTCCTTGGCTGCAAGGATTCAATTCTTTTGGGGTGCATCTCTTCGAAGCTCTTCTGGCTTGTGGTCCTTTTTCTGCGTTCTTCAAAGTTATAAGAAACTCCCTAGTACTAGCTCGTCTGTCTCCTAGGCAAACCGACACTACTTGTTTTCTATATAAAATAATCTGTTAATCAGCTACCCATTGGAATGAATGTTTTTATTTTGTAAAGTTTAAAATGTACGGATGTGTTTAAAGTTTTCTTTCCATGATTTCATTTTTTTATTCTGCATGATTTCATTCCGGCTGCATTTGTGAATCCAAATCGAAAATCCTATTTGATAATCCTGACTTGTGATTTGTGAGTACTATCGTTAATGATCAAACAGAAAAAATTGCTACTAGGCTGGTGTGCAGATTACTATGGGTGGTGCCTGGCAAATCGCAACTATTCTGATTTGATTTGTAAACTGGCCTGTTACACGGTTGTTCTGATGTGGCCAACATTGTTGATGATTTTTTCCCCATGTTGGCCATGCGGGGTAGTATTTCTCCTGTGTTCTAGCCCGAATCTTTTCCCTTAAGAAAGTTTCTGCATCTATCATGCTGTCCCAATTAAGGCAGAGGTGAACAGTGCAAACAGTGCTCAAAACTGCACAAAACGCTCATATATAATCTCCCCGTTTTCTGAACTCTTAACTTGTGAAAGAGGACGCATCGTCCTGTTACAACAGTCATCATCTAAGGACTCTTGAAATAAGATGGTTAATCATAAACTGAACCAAGCATACATACAGTAGAGCTAACACAATGAAACTGATGTTCATCGAGATCAGACACACCAAGACAACCAACATAACTTTCTGGCATCAACGTTCGTCCATATTCCAATCTTCAGACTAGAGCTGCAAGCTCTATGGCCACCACAGACCACAAGTGTTGTTGCAGCACCCAGGTACATACAAATACTCCTTTTTTCACTTATGATTTATGATTTATGCTATAGTAATTAACTTTTAAACGTTGTATTTTTTTCAAGACAGGGAAATAGAAATATTGTAGTAAAATATACTGAGTTCAACTGTACCAGTCAAAATCGTATGCGACTATTTTCTTCTGCGTATTATCTCTTACGAATAGTCAGAATTCAAAAATTGAAATTATAAACCATAAGACACAGCCTAAAAGAACTCATCCAAACACTGCCACAAGGCCACAAGGCAGGCAGGAAGGGGAGCACTTCCTGCAACGTTAAGTCTCTTTAGCACAGTTTTCAGTTCAGTTTGGGTCCAAGCACAGGAGGGCACTCAACGCAGCAGGGCGAAGCGGCCTGAGCCTTCGCAGGCCGATGGCCATCGTCGGCCACCGCTTCCCCTTGATCAGCTCGAAGATGCAGACGTCGTGGCCGAGGAGGCTGTTATCACGGGCGAAGTCGCACCAACCGCGGCCGCAGAGGCCACGGCAGTCGTCTCGGTGCGCGTAGTGAGCGTGCCACGACCCTCTCCTGCAGGCTCTCTGAGGAACGATCTCTTTGCCGATTGTTGCCAAGTACTTGCCTGCAAATTCCGAAGACGCTGACTAGCCAAGAATCTTACTATCTTGGCGCGACTTTGCAGGAAAACACCATGATTTTCCCATTCCGTACTGTAAGGTGTGGCAAAGTTCACTGTAATTGCAATGTATGTTGTCAATGCCATTGGTAGTACTGGTTTTTAGAAGGAAGGTCACCTACCACAACACTGGAACTCCTGCCAGCTCGGTGCCCTGGATGCGGACGACATGGAGCTCGTCGAGGTCGGAGAAGTCGTTGCCCTCAGCAGCGTGCGCGGAGAGGTCGGGGGAGCAATCGTGCCACTCCTCATGGTCGGCCGGGGAGAGGAGCGCCGCACCGGCATCCACCGCAAAGTCTGACCCCAGCACCACCACGGACCGCGGCGCGGAGGCGTGAGAGCAGCGCGGGGTCGGCAGCGCCTGGCGCCCGCGAGGAATGCGAGGAGACGTCTTCGGCTGAGCCACAGGGTATGCCGTCGCCCACCCGGCATACCCTGTGGGTCCACCCCTGCCTGCCACGGACATGGCTCGGGTGCATCACCTGAACGAACGCCGGGTTTCTCGGCTGAACTGGGACGCGATGCTTGATATCTCCTCCTTATCTTCTTCCGTCAGATGGTACTCGCCAGTGTTTCTGGGAAGTGTCATCTCCAGATGAGTATTATCATCTTCGCTCGGTGGCAATTGCGGTGTGCGGTCTTGACTTCTGTTGAAATTGCGGCAGCCTTCAACTCCAGCAGAGTTCTCGAGTCTTTCATATCCATGATTCTTGGCAAAATGGGGGAATGTTTTCTCGCAGCCATTTGGATCGAACATCAGGACATCAAAGGAGAACACTCCGCTATATTTGAAGAGCAGGTAGTCTCCTTCCTGTATGCTGTGAGCACTGAAACTTTGCAGCCAGACCGGAGGACTACTTCGTCGGTATCGTTGGCTACTCCAATGCTCCATGTTTTGCCAATAGGGGACTTCAAATTGACGTCTTCAGAGATGTGCCCATTGAAATTGTTTGCAAATCTATCAGGTATGCTCTACAACAAGAACAGTTTTTCTTTGTCATACTTATTCCTTTTTTCCAATGTATATAATGGTATAAATAGAGATCCATCCTTGAGTTTATAATGGAAAGACATGCAAGAAGAAAGCTAACGGGGAGCAGTGAAAATCTGTATTTAGTCTTGTGTAGAGAATAAATGGAGGAACAGCAATATTCATTTGGTAACCTACAGAATAAATGGAGGAACAGCAAACTTTGCGGATTTCAGGTTTATTCATTATTACTATAGCATTTAGAGAAAAGTTACTATGTTTTTCTTAAATCGTTCATGCCCATACCAACAATTCATACAGATGCATGTTACCCAAACTGACTCCATGCCTTTAAGAAGTTAGAGAAAGTTTCTCACCAAGCTTTCGGTGAAGCCCCCAACCATAAGCTTGGAGAAGTGCTTATTCTCATCAGCCATGTGGCTCCAGTAGCAATGCTCTTGCCACTCCATGCAGATCTTGCAATTGCTGCCCATTATTTGCATGCTCTTGAGATCAGGAAGGGTAGAAATAAACAAGGAGACATAGAAGGTGTGTAGTGAAACAGGAGAACTCCTTGGCATTATAATAGCACTGGCGACGCTTCCTATGGGAACTTTGTGAAGCTGTGAGTACGCTAACACACGAATGCAAACCACTCAGTCTATGGCACGTCTGGAACACAGAGATTTTACAGAAAATAGTTTACTTCCTATAAAAATATAGAAAAAAAAGTTACGCGTTTCAAACGGGACCTTAAAATAGACATTGTAATTAGTGGTAGTATGAGATAAATGGGTATACAGTTACTGCATCAAGTCACAAATAAGTGATGTTTTGGAGATAACATGGTACCCAAAACACGATTCTGTTCACAAATTTATACTAGTTGTAATATATTTGTAAAACTTGCTAAAAATTATAATATTATGAAAGTACTATTTTCGACCCATCTACTTGCATCATTTTTCATATGATTGATATAGGTTTCATGAAGATATTGTTGCTCAAAGATAAAATAGTTTGATTGCATGCATTTTAGAATGTCACTTACTGTTGACTTGAGGAAGTAGATATGCCAGGTGATGAGGACATCGTTTCCATGTATACAACCAACATACCTCATAATAGATCTGAACATATGCACTTGCAAAGTTCAATCATAAGAACTCGCACACATCAATTGGACTATCAGGTAACTTCGTTTCTAGGAGAGCATTTTGTTTCTAATGAGAATATGCTGCTACCTAATGCATGTGATGTTCTTTTAATCAGAAACTTAGGAGCTGATCATGAAGAAAAGCATGTGCAACTCAATTCGGCCTCCGGAGATAGCACTGACTTCAAACGAGCATAACTTTCACATACGGACTCGTTTAAACTCCACGAGTACTTAATAGAAATATTATCTTGTTCTTTTTGCAACGGATCCAACCCCATCTCAAAACTCCTTCTAAGCGTCGCAATTTACAAAATAGTTCGCTACTATCTCTGATTCCGAAATAGATTGCTGTTGCGCCACCTCCACTTAGGCCCATGAGCCTTGTAACTCTAGGGCGTATGCCCACCCCTTGGCCACCACTCTTTGGCCGTAATCCTCATATAGTCTCATGTGCACTACACTTTAGGTTTGGGTTTTGTTAGATTGAAGTTTAGCTTTTGCTACTATATACATTGTCCTCTTATTTGACGAGTACAACAATGATATTGTTCTTCGGAACCCCACTTTTTAATATAATTCTTAATTCCTATTCACAATTTTAGGTTGCTTATTCATCTTGTTCTTGCTGCACTTCGGTGTGATCTTCGTGATCAGGTCATTTGGATATTTGTGCATGGTTGATAACGACTTGTCGAGCAGTTTAGCAATTGTGTGGTTTCAAGCCTTGCAAGTTCATAGCTAGGATCGTGAGAGTTGACCGACTACTACCGAATTTACCTTCTCGTCGAAAGATCGGGCCAGAATAGGACCTTCATGGTTCATTAGGTGGTATCAGAGCTACCGTTGATCATTGCAATTTTTTATCCTACAGTCCACAAAAGCCACGAAAATAAAAAAAAATTGTTAGGGTTAGTTCATCCTGTCCAAACCAATTTGTGTCTTACAAATTTTCTTTTAGAATTTTGCTTGTTGAATTTTTTGTTGCATTGTCATGTCAAGTTCTAGAATTATAGTTCTAGTTGGTGTTACTTGATCATTTTTTAGGTTCTTTGTTGTTGCATCTAAAACAAAAACAATTCGTGGGTTAGAACTTCTCTAATCCGTACCAAAAACAGAAAAAGTTTATAGGTTACAAATTCTCTAATCCATGCCAAAAAAACACTTCTAAAGAGTTTATATTCATGTCCGCTTCGTTTCCACCCTTTGCTGTTATTTGCGCCTTGCAGCAAACCCTAGGGCCAACTAGACCAGAAGGAGAAAGAGGCAATCGCATAAAACAAGAACTACGGTAGAAAGAAAAAAGTAAAAAAAAAGAGAAAAGAAAAACATGTCAAAATTGGTAAAGTCCTACCTATAGCCACAAGGTTTCACAAAATTTTTAGCAAGTTTGGCCTATAGGATTGAAAGATATAGCAGTTTCAATTTGAACTTGAGTCGGTTTCTAGTCTAAGTAAGAATCCAATTCTGAGATACCTTTAGTAAAATAGATATAACTTATGCATATGGTGTCCATTTTTGATATTCTTTTACTCGTTGGAAAGTTAACGATGAGCCCGATCAAGGCCAAGATTTTTCCCAAAATCGACCATCTTCAACCTCAAATTCGCGTCACAAGTTTTAGTTAATGTTTTTGGCCTTTTTCTTGGTCTTCCCTTCGGAATTTGGGTTTCACCTCAACTGCAAAGTTGTACATCTCATTAAAACCATTCAAACAAGCATATATAATCTATATAAAACTTTGCCCCTTTCATCTTTGAGACTAGTTATTGTTTTTAGTTCAAACTAGAGGGCTGTTTACATTGCACATTATTCATGTCTTTGTGCTCTATATCTAGTGAACAATCTTGCGCCTTGGACAGAAGTTTGAGTAGCTTGGCTAGCATCTCTCCTAACACTTGGTGTGAGATCTTTCCTTTGCTTACATCAAGTCATATTGATTTTTGCGTGTGCGTTTATACACTGGGCTTCATTACCTAGCCTTTTCTAGGCTAGGATCAACAATTTTAACTAGTACTTTGAACATTTATTCAACTTGCATTTGCTAAATTGATTGTTGCTTATCCTTGCTACCATATTGAAGCCTTCCGAGCTCCACTTCCCACTAACATTGCAATCGTTGGGCTATTTGAGAGTATACCACCATTGGTTGTACCACTTCCTTGCTGCATTGGTAAGAGTTTGTAAGAACTTGGTATAAGCTTAAGTGCGAGTGACTTTTGAGCCTCCCGAACCTAGTAGTTTATAGGGGCATATACACTATGATTTGTTCCTTGTTTTCTACTAACAATAGTAGGTTCCGCTGATCACTCCAAGGAGGACCACCCTCTGACACCTCATACGAAAAGAATTGTACAACACTTCACACGCTTGATGAATAAATAATTCGAGCATCTTGAGGTGGCTATTGATGCCATCCATACACGTGCAAAGCATTTGGAGTGAGCTCCACCACCACAAGCTGCAGTTCATATAATTGTTGTCCCCACTGTTACTGGCACTGGTGTTCCACGGCAATGCTATGCCCCTTCCGTTGCTCGATCATTGGTTGAAGTGGTAGAACAATAAGATGAGGTTGATAATGAAGTAAATCAATATATTGCTGATATAGAGTCCGATGGAGGTTTCAACCCCAACAATGATCGTGATCATCAGTGGAGACACTTTAATTGACAAGGTATGAGAAGAGATCCACCACGTCAGGTACGTGACCATAATGATGTGTTTGATAAAATTAAATTCACTATGCCTTTTGCTGAAAAATATGATCCTGATACTTATCTCACATGGGAGTTAATTGTAGAATAAAATTTTGCTTGTCATGAATTCCATGAAGATAAGAAAGTTAGGACTGTTAATAGTGAGTTTTCTGATTTTGCCTCTATTTGGAGTGAATATTGTCGTACTAATTAAAACATACCTAGAACATGGAATGTTTTGAAGAGAGCAATGGGACATAGATTTGTCCCTTTATATTATTCTCGTGATTTGCTCAATAAATTGCAAGGCTTAAGACAAGGTAGTAGTTTTGTAGAGAACTATTATCAAGAATTGTAAATTGGTTTGCTGCGTTGTGGTTTAGAAGAAACTAAAGAAGCTAAGATGGCTAGATTTTTTGGAGGTCTAAGCCGTGAAATTCAAGACATACTTGATTACAAAGAATACAATTCTATCACTCATTTGTTTCTTCTTACTTGTAAAGCTGAAAAAGAGGTGCATAGACATCAATCTAGGAGCAAAGGAAATTTTGCAGGTTCTTTTGTAGGTCGTGGGCAATCAAGAGCACCATTTACTACCTCCAACCGAACACCTGCACCTATGAACTCCTCCAACAGTCAGCGCCTATCTACTTCGACCACACCTTCATGTGTATTAGAAACGAGCAGGAGCATGGTACAAGCCCCATACAAAGTTCATCTTCGATTGCTTCAATGGGTAGAGCATGAGAAACATAATGTCATCATTGCAAGGGCTATAGACACATGATGTGGGACTACCTTAGCAAGCAAGCTCTCTTGATCAAGGATAATGATGAGTATACTTTAGCTAGTGACATTGAGAAAGAATATGCTATACTTGTAACTGACCCCGCAGGTGATGATCACGAATTTGAGCAAGAAGAGAAACAATATGGTGTTGAAATTTCAGATAAGTATAAAAGCCTTATAGTGAAGCGTATACTTAGTGCACAAATAGAGCGTGCCGAGCAGAATTAATGTCATATCTGTTTCAAACAAAGCCTGTCATCAAAGAGCATTTATGTCGTGTGATCATTGATGAAGGAAGTTGTAACAACTTGGCAAGCATGGATATAGTTGAGAAGCTTGGATTGACCACACAATAGCACCCTCGTCTATATTACATTTAATGGTTCAACAATTGTGATAAGCTAAAGGTAACCCGTATTGTGAGAGTACATTTTACTATTAGTTCATATCATGATTATGCTAATTGTGATGTAGTACCTATGCAAGTATGTTCTTTGTTGTTAGGTAGACCTTAGCAATATGATAGAGATACTGTGCATTATGCTAGAACTAATAAGTATACTCTCATGTTTAAAGAAAAGAAAATTACCTTGCTGCCCATGTATCCTGAAGCTATTTCAAAAGATGAAATAGAGAGAGCTAATAGAAAAAAGGAGAATAGCAAAAGTGATAATAAGATTGTAGCTAAAGAACTTGCACAACAGAAGAAGAAAGAACTTAGACTAGGAAAGGTGAAATTATATTGAAAGGTTCTGTTTTACTTGCTACTAAATCTGATATTTGTTAGATCGAAGATAGCAAATCTGATTGATATGCTTTAGTGTGCAAAGAAGCACTATTTTCTTTTGAAGATATGCCTCCTTCTTTGCCTCCTGCTGTTGCTAACATTTTGTAGGAGTTTGCTGATGTGTTTACAATTGAAATACCCCTGGGGCTGCCTCCAATTAGGGGGATTGAGCATTAAATTGATTTAATTCCATGAGCCTCACTTCCCAATCATGCACCATATAAGACCAATCCCAAAGAAACTAAGAAAATTTAGTGTCAAGTGCAAGACTTGCTTGACAATGAGTACATACGCAAGAGCCTTAGTCCTTGTGCTATTCTAGTGATTTTGGTACCTAAGAAAGATGGATCATGGCGTATGTGTGCTAATTGTAGAGCTATCAATAATATTACTATTTGATATCGTCATCATATTCCTAGGCTAGATGATTTGCTGGATGAATTAAGTGGCTCTACTGTGTTCTCTAAAGTTGATTTCCGTAGTGGATATCACCAAATTCACATGCAATTAGGTGATGAATGAAAAACTGCATTCAAAACTAAGTTTGAATTATATTAGTGGTTAGTGATGCTTTTGGGCTAACTAATGCACCTAGTACTTTCATAAGATTAATAAATGAAATTTTGCGTGCTTTCATAAGCAAATTTGTGGTGGTATATTTTGATGACATATTAATCTATAGCAAAACATTAGAGGACCATCTTGAACACTTGATTGCTGTTTTTGATGCTCTACGTGATATACGTTTGTTTGGTAACCTTGAGAAGTGTACCTTTTGCACCGATCAAATATCATTTCTTGGCTATGTTGTTACTCCGCAAGGTATTGAGGTTGATTAAGTCAAGATAAGAGTTATACAGAGTTGACCGACTTCTAACACGGTCACACAAGTGCAGAGTTTTCTTAGACTTGCTGGATTTCATTGATGTTTTGTCAAAGATTTCAACACCATTGCCGCACCGATGAATGAACTTACAAAGAAATGTGTTCCATTTATTTAGGGCCCTACACAAGAACAATCATTTTAGATTTTGAAAGATAAACTTACAAATGCACCACTTCTCCAAGTCCCTGATTTTGGTAAGACCTTTGAGCTTGAATGTGATGCTAGTGAAATTGGACTTGGAGGTATATTACTACAAGAAGGTAAACCTATTATATACAAGAGGAAAAATTGAGTGTGCCTAGTATAAATTATTCTACTTATGATAAAGAATTACATGCTTTAGTTCAGACATTAGAGACATGACAACGTTATTTGTGGCTCAAAGAATTTGTTATACACTCTGATCATGAATCGTTGAAGCACATTCATAGTCATTCAAATTTGAACTGTAGACATACTAAATGGGTTGAGTTCATTGAATTGTTTGCATATGTCATTAAACACAAAAAAGAAAAGCATAATGTTATTACTGATTCTTTATTTTATTGTTATACCATGTTATCTCAACTTGATTTCAAAATCTTTGGTTTAGAGACAATTAAAGATCAATATGTGCATGATGTTAAATTTAAAGATATATTTCAGAATTATAAAGAAGGAAAAAGCTGAAATAAATTTGTTGTGAATGATGAATTTTTGTTTCGTGCTAACAAGCTATGCATTTCGGCTAGCTCTATTCGTCTCTTGTTATTGTAGGAGGTGCATGGTGGAGGATTGATGGGACACTTCGGTGTCAAGAAGACAGAGGACATTCTAGCCGAGCACTTCTATTAGCCCCGAATGAGGCGTGACATTGAGCGCTATGTGTCGCGCTGCACTACATGCAATAAAGCTAAGTCCCAACTTAATCAACATGGTTTATATATGCCTCTTCCTGTGCCTAGTATTTCTTGGAAAGATATTTCAATAGACTTTATTTTAGGACTATCTAGAACAAAGAAGGGGAGTGATAGTGTTTTTATTGTTGTGGATATATTTTCTAAAATGGTATATTTTATATCTTGTCATAAGAGCGATGATGTTACAAATGTTGCTAATTTATTTTTTAGAGAGATCGTTCGACTACATGAAGTACCCAATGCCATTGTTTCAGATCGAGATGCTAAGTTTTTTAGTAACATTTGGCGCACCCTTTGGGCAAAATTAGGGACCAAGCTGCTATTTTCTACTATTTGTCACCCCCAAACGGATGGCCAAACTAAAGTTGTCAACTACACGTATCTACTATGTTGATGGTTGTTTTGAAGAACTTGAAGATGTGGAAAGAATGTCTAACTCATGTAGAATTTACTTACAATAGATTGCTGCATTCTACCACAAAGATGATCCCTTTTAAGCCATATTTGGGAGAACATGATGAGTTTGAGTTGAGAACAACTCAACTATAAGAAGGGGAGAATGATGAGGACATCACTTCCATGCATATAACCAGCATTTCTCATAATAGATCTGAACATATGCACTTGCAAGGTCCAATCACAAGAGCTCACACATGTCAGTTGAACTATTAAGTAACTTTGTTTCTAGGAGAGCATTTTGTTCCTAATGAGAGTATGTTGCTACCTAATGCATGTGATATTCTTTTAATTAGGAACTTAGAAGCTGATCATAAAGGAAAGCATGCACAACTCAATTTAGCCCCCGTAGATAGCATCGACTTTAAACGAGCATAACTTTCACATACATACTCCATTTGAGCTCCAAAAGTATTTGATGGAAATCTTATCTCATCCTCTTTCCAAAAGATTTAACCCCATCTCAAAAACTCCTTCTAAGCACATTGTAATCTATAAAATAGTCCACTATTGTCTCTACTTCAGAAACAGACTAGTGTGTGCCACCTCCACTTAGGCCCATGGGCCTTGTAACCCTAGGGCATGCACCCACCCCCTAGCTTCCACCCTCTGGCTATTATCCTCATATAGTCTCATGTGTGCTGCACTTTAAGATTTGTGTTTTGTTAGATTAACATTTAGCTTTTGCTACTTTATACATTATCCTCTTGTTCAACGAGTACAACAACGACATTGTTCTTCAGAATCCCACTTTTTAATATAATTCTTAATTCCTATTCACAATTTTAGATTGCTTATTCATCTTGTTCTTGCGTGCTTCTTCAGTGTATGCAGGAATTGATCTTCGTGATCAGGTCATCCAGGTATTTGTGCACGGTTGATAACAACTTGTCAAGCAGTTCAGCGATCGTGTGGTGTTGAGTCTTACGAGTTCGTAGACAGGATCGTGAAAGTTGACCGACTACTACCAAATTTACCTTCTCATTAAAAGATCGGACCAGAATAGGACCTCCGTGGTTCATCACTGGGTCACAACGAAAGAATTTCTTCCTTTTCTATGTGCAACCATTGAACCATCCTAACTTTACTTATTGAAGCTAAGTGTTCTAGGGTTAGAGTTTGTAAAGTGTGAGTGCTATGGTGTACTTTTTATCCTTCAGGTGGAGTGGCTGTAAAACCTATTAATGATATGCCCTAGAGGCAATCCTTAATATGATTGTATCACTTCTATGTTGTGATCTTTGAATAATATGTTATTTTATTGTTTGAATAAATATCTTTTATATTGATCAACATGTATATGACTTATTCATGGAACTTTTTATTCATGTTTTGATGTTATTCTAAATTCTTATGTCATTATGTAGGACAATTATGATTTACAGAACAGTATATGTATTGATTGATGATCATGTTTCACGAATCATAGATATAGGATATCAAATCAATAATGTGGACATATGTTAGAGAACATGGTATTAGATTGATCCACCATGAGACACTATAGGAATTGTTATATTCAAATATCATCAGTTGGTCTTATACATAATGTATGTAGGATATTTAGATATGAGATTGTTATTGTTTTTCACATGTGTAATAGTTTATTTAGGGGTTTCTAAAAACTACTCTGTAACTGGGTGATCATAAAGGTAGTTTTTAAGTTTATTATGAAACATGTGGAGAAATATAAGTGAACAAGATAAAATTTACCCCTCCTATAAATAAGAGACATATCTCTAGACCCCTTGATGTGATTGGATTAAGAAAGTGCATGGCCATGCCGAATGTGGTTGAGGAGTCAACCACAATTGAGTAATCTACTACAAGTTCGAGTAAAAGAATTGAGCTATCATAGGATAGAACACTTCTCTCCTTGAGTTTGATTTAGTATCATGAGGCAAAGAGATTGTTATATAAGTACCATATAGGTTTGTTCAATATGATTTTTATGTATGTTTAGGAGTCGTTATATTTTGCTAAGGACCGTTACCGACTTATGGACTGGAAAGGAGTTTTCGGCCCATGGCCAAATATACATAAACTCATAGGGTCACATATTTAATGGGCTAAAACGATAAGAGTCTTTATGATAGTCTTTGAGTGAGGATATGATCTCTACTCATATTAGATAAAGATTCAGTCTGAGACTTTTTGAGTTAGATACTATATCTGATCGTATCGGATAAAGATCCGATTGGAAACTATATAAAGAGGTGCAAGGCTGAGGGAGTGATCGTGCTGAAATGCACACCCGTAAGTGTATGGGTTGCCACCATGATAGCAGCAAGTTGTCATGTTCTACTATCGGTGACATGACACCAAACCAAAACTAAGTCGCATGAATGGGAGAAATAAAAAGGAACTGAAACTCCTAGATAAACTACTGGGACTGAAGGAGAGAGGGAGTAAAGAACGACTGATTTTTGGAGAAAAGAGAGGAAGTAAAGAAAGAGTGAAGAAGAAGAGAAGAAGAATTGGACTAGGAACGAGAGAAGGTGGGACGAAAATCGGATAACTCACTCTACCGATAGAAAGATAGAAGGGGCTAAAGAAGATGTGCTAGTAAGAAAAGGAGGAGGGAGATAAAGGGTATGAGAGAGAGAGAGAGAGCAAAGGGAAGAAGAAGGCACTGGGCAAGAGAATAAGACGCACACTAAAACTACAACTAAAACTACAATCCCATCTGTTGTAGGGGTGGCCCCCACCTAAACCCAGCTAGCCTGTTGTGAAGGTTATAAACCATGTAAATGACGTAGCTTGCCCTCGAAGGGAGGTTCGGTGTAAGGTTACGATTGTAAAGACGCTCCTTAGCGAGGAAGCATATATATTACGATCAGCCCTTGGGAAAAACCCAAGAGGACATTTGCTTACCTAACTCTCCATTACCATACACCTCTCTCTCTGTTTGGTCTGTAGCCACAACAGTTGGCGCCGTCCGTGGGGACGATGGAAGCAAGTCTCAAGATCTCACGAAGGATGGCACCAACATCATCGGCGGCGAAGAGGAGGAAAGGGGTCGCGGCGAGCCCCTGTGTCAGCGTCAGCGCCAACGTCAGCGGTCGACTCCAACCCCGCCATCGCCGACGTCGACTCCAACCCCGCCATCACCGACGTCGAATCCACGCGGGGCTCTACGGCTCACATTTGGCGCCGAGGTCGCTCGTCGGCAAGGCATTTAGGCGTGGCTTCATCGCCAACGCCGTTCTTCGACGCCCAAGACCTCGTGCGCCGATGCCAAGGCTGCCAATGGATGGGACGGGTCATTCACAGACCCCCGACTGGCCTCAACCCCATTCCCCCTGTATGGCCGCTGGCACGGTGGGGCATCGACGTTGTGGGACCTCTACCTCGCGCCCCAGGAGATTTGCGCTTTATAGTGGCCGCTTTGGAGTATTTTTCCAGGTGGCCAGAGGCTGTGGCGCTAGCCAAGATCACCTCGGCGGCCATACAACGCTTCCTTTGGCAGAACATCATATGCCGCTTCGGGGTGCCTAAAGAAATCACCGCTGACAATGGCCTGCAGTTCGATTATGCCCCATTCAAGGAGTTTTGCGACGACATGGGCATCACGCTTCGGTTCGCTTCGGTTGGGCATCCACAGTCCAACAGAGCAGTCGAGCGGGCAAACGATGCCATCTCCGCCGGCGTCAAAAAGCGCCTTGTCGGACTACCAAAGGGCAAATGGCTAAGCGAGGTCCATAGCGCGAGCTGGTGCCTAGTCGAAGTAGACGCGTGAGCGCTCCGTCCCCTACCCTTCGAAGTGGTGGCAGCGGAGCTGGCACCTAGTTGAAGTAGATGCGTGAGCGCTCCGTCCCCTACCCTTCGAAGTGGTGGTAGCGGAGCTGGCGCCTAGTCGAAGTAGATGCGCGAGCACTCCGTCCCCTACCCTTCGAAGTGGTGGCAGCAGAGCTGGCGCCTAGTCGAAGTAGACGCGCGAGCGCTCTAACTCGGCGACGTCCATTGTTTCTATCGTCAGGCCATGCATGCACGTTCCTTCTCCACCCTCAGGATGCCTCGCTCGCTACATCACGGGTTCCCTGGACACTCGATGGGACACCTGAAGCGTGATTAACGGAGTTTTGCACATGCCGCTTTACAGCTGGGGGGCATCGCTTGTCCCTCGTTGCTTCACAGGCCCCCGAGATAGGGGAACACGTAAAGCGTAATTGGCGGAACCCTGTATTTGAGGCGGATAGTACTATTGCATTACATGCATCTAGAACGGCCGATGGGACGCTTGAGGTGCAATTTCATAGGGTCTCGCTTCCGGGGCTTTTAAAATGGGCGAGTGGCTAAGTGAAGCACCACTCGCCTTCCCAAACCTTCATGCCCCAGCCTCCTCCGGTGCTTCTTTACTAGCGCCGATAGTGACGAGGGCTCCCGACTACGGCTAATGCCGTTGAACGACCGCGGGGCCGAACACCCCGTCAACATGAGGTGGACGTGACGCCGCAGTGTGGTTTCCCTTAGCCAGCTCGTTTAAGCGCCCCGGTGATGAGGGATGTTGGTCAATTCACTTGTACTTCAACAAGGGGTCTTTCAGCTCTAGAAGTAGACTTCGACTTCCCCGTCCTGAGGCCGCACGCCCTGGGGCGCCATCAATGAGCGCTCTCCATCTCTTCTTCAGAAGCGTAGGCCATTGAGCTCGTGCGCCACCCTCGCAACTGGCGTGCCAATGCGCCGCAACGCGAGCGCGAACATAAGTGGCTTTCTTGGCCTCACTGCTGGGCTTCGCTCTTCTTCATGACTTTCTCCATGGTGTTACTACGCTAGCACGGCTTCCCTCCGGCACTTCGAGCCTTGTGAGGCCCGCCTTGCCAGAGGCTGTTCTTGTTGTGTAGCACCCAAGTCCATCAGGAGGATACCCTTTATGTTTCAAAGCCGGTGGACACAGACAGGCTCCCTACCCTTGTACTCTGGGGTATCGTACCCGATGTACCTCGCACCTGTAACTGCAAAACACTATACATAGTACTACGTGAAGCCAGCTATTTCCATCTGTTAATTCTTACCTACTCTTCTGCCACAAAGAGAAACGTAAGACTACAAGATACCGGCATTGCTAGTAGCCCAGATCGTTCGCGGTGAGGTGAGGCTTAGGAGCACCTACCTCGCTAGACCACGCCCTAGGCAAGGCAAGGCACTGCATTTCTATCACGTTAAAGCAATGAGTACGCTCTGACCCCCACCACTCACCTCGACGCTTACGAGGCTATCAGCCCCACGGTAATGGGGAACAACGAGGCCTCTAGCTTTCAGGCCGGAGCCTCTGGCCTCCGCGCCAACACAAGTGGCCTCCGGGCCGACCGTAATTTATACTCCGTAGAGTACGCTGAGGGCTCGATGGCATGGGTGGGTGGTCCTCTGCTGCGCCTTATCTGCGCCCGCAGATGCGCGACGAAGCAAGCTTCGTTGCTTATCTGCGCGCGCAGATTACGAAGGCGCTCTCTGCGAGAATGCGCGCGCGATGCGCGCAGAGGCAACCCTCAGCGGCGCTTTATTTATACTCTGCAGAATGCGTAGAAATACCAACCACGTCTTATTTATTCTCCGGGGAGTACGCGTAGCGATGCCACCGACACGTGCGCGGGACATCCGCGTCTTGTTTATACTCAGTAGAGTGTGCAGGGACAACATCCGTATCTTATTTATACTCTGTAGAGTGCGCAGGGACAACATCCGCGGCTTATTTATACTCCATAGAGTGCGTAGGGACAACATCCGTGGCTTATTTATACTCCATAGAGTGCATGAGAACATCGACCACGTCTTAGTTAATACTCCGAAGAGTATATGTAGTGACAAGACCGACGCGTGCGCGGGACATCCGCGTCTTGTTTATACTCGGTAGAGTGCACAGAGACAACATCCGCGTCTTATTTATACTCCATATAGTGCGTGCGGAGGCGGATTTCGACGCTACGTCTTATTTATACTCCGTAGAGTACACATAGTGACAACACCGACGCGTGCGCGAGACATCCGCGTCATGTTTATACTCGGTAGAGTACGCAGGGACAACATTCGTATCTTATTTATACTCCAGAGAGTGCGCAGAGACAACATCTACGTCTTATTTATACTCCGTAAAGTGCGCAGGACAAAATCCGTGCCTTATTTATACTCCGTAGAGTGCGCAGGGACAACATCCGCGGCTTATTTATCCTCCGTAGAATGCATGGCAATATCGACCACATCTTAGTTAATACTCCGGAGAGTACGTGTAGTGACAACACCGACACGTACGCGGGATATCCGCATCTTGTTTATACTCGGTAGAGTGCGCAGGAACAACATTCGCGTCTTATTTATATTCCGTAGAGTGTGTGTGGAGGCGGATCTCGACGCTACATCTTATTTATACTCTATAGAGTGCATGTGGAGGCAGACCTCGACGCTACATCTTATTTATACTCCGTAGAGTGTGCGCGAGGGCGTCCCCCCGCTACGTCTTATTTATACTCCGTAGAGTGCGTGCGGATGCGGACCTCGACGCTACGTCTTATTTATACTCCGTAGAGTGCGTGCGGAGGCGGACCTCAATGCTACATCTTATTCATACTCTGTAGAGTGCGTGCGGAGGTGAGCCTCTGCACGTTTTTGTGGGAAACACGACTAGTCTCGCAAACGGTGAACTTTATTAAATTTCCGTTTGTGCGGGTGAGCGAGTACAAAAGGCCAGGGACTAACCACTCGACTGTCGTTGTCGTGGCAGCAGATAGGGAGCCTCTGCTGCTTCTACTGCTGGAGCGATCCACGGGGGAGCCCGGTGGGGTGCCTCTTGGGGCCGCAAGCGCCCTTGTATTGGCGCACCTGGCCTAGGAATCTTGCTGAACTTCATGGTGCAGCATCGGGTGCCGAGCTCTATGTGCCAGGCCATGTCCTAGTCGCCGTGGGCGGTGATGATACTCAACGGGCCTGGGAGCTTTAGGCATAGGAAGCCGTGGTGTGGGACTACCCGAAGGAATTGAGGGTTGGTCACCCCAATATGGCGTTGTAGGGGTACCGAATATCGACGACATCGAAGGTGGCGTCCTTGCTCCTCACGTTGTCATCCCGGCAGAAGGAGACCTGCAGGCATATCTGGCCCAGCGCCCTCAGTGGCTGACCTCCGAAGCCCTGCAGCAGAATTTCCAAGGGGCCCAGGCGACTTTGGGGGATCCCCATCTGGTCGAAGGCCACTGTAAACAAAATGTTCGCGAAACTTCTTCCATCGACAAGGACACACCTAACGTCGCATCCTGCGATGGCGACCTGGATGACCAGGGGATCTTGGTGGGGGAACTCCACGCCTTCGGCGTCGACGGTCGTGAAGGTAATTTCGTGCTGCGCCCAGTCCGGTGGTGCCCGTGCCGTATGCCACCACGTGATGTAGCCTTTGCGCGTAGGCCTTTCACTGCCTAGCTGAAGCAAACTCCAATGAGGAGCCCCGAGATGACGTTTATGACCCTGCGTTGGGCGTCCTCCGGGGCGTGGATCCGTAGGGGGCTCTCCTGAGGCTGCTGCACATAGGCTTGCATCCGCTGGAGGTCCTCCTGAGGCTGCATCCCCTGATCCTGGATTCTCATGAGGCCGTCCATGGGTCGCTGGACGGTTTCTATCCCTGGCGACACTTTGTCGAAGTGCTGCAATGGTGGTGCATGCGTGCGTGTCATGGCTGCCTCAGGCTATGTACCTCGCACCATTGGCCGTGGTGTTGGTCGCCTTATGCCGCGCAGGCCCTATCATACCGGCCTCGGCCCCGACCCCGGCGAGCCCTAGCATCGCGGCCAGCAGGGGCGTTGTCTTTGAGCCGCCCTCAATGTCAAAGACATAACGGGCTCTCTGAGACTTCTGTTGGCTGTGCTTAGGCTTATCGCCCGACGAGTCCTTGTGCTGGGAGGCATCCTTCGATGGTTCCTGCCTGCGCTTGCCCTTCGAGGAACCTTCCTTCGGTGAGTCTTCGCTCCTCGCCGTGCTTCCGTCGGATTGGCATCGGCGTCATTTCCTTGATGCCGCCGCGCATCTTCTTCCGCTCTAGCGTATTCTTCTATCTTGTTGAAGAGCTTCGCCATTGTCTTGATTTGCTTTCACGCATTGTATTCGGCCAGCGGCCCCGGGCGAAGACCCTGTATTGCTGCATTGATGATGGTTGTCTCATTGACATCCTTGACCTAGCAGTGGACCTTCGCGAAGCGCTTGAAGTACTCCGAAGCTTTTCCGATGGTTTTTGCTTGACCGCAAAGGGTGATCCGCATCAACGCACTCGACGTAGTTCCCCTGGAAGTTGTTGTAGAGGCAGTCGCGAATCTACTCCCATGCGTTGATGGAGTTTGGCTCTATAGTGAAGAACCAAGAGAGCGCCACTCCCTGCAACGCGAGGGGGAGTCCCTTCGCCTTCATGGTGTCATCTCCGCCTGCAGCTTCGATGGCTATCTCATATACGCGCATGAACTCCCGAGGGTCCGTGTCGCCCTTGTACGATGCGATGGCGCTGGGGAATTTGAAGTCCTCCGGCCATACCACCTGCTGTAGGCTCGCAGATAGTGGGGACTCCAGGTCCACGCGTCGCAGCGTGGCGTGGCTGGATGTGGAGACGTCACGGCAATCCGCCCTTTCTGGCGTGGGCTCCGGTGCGACCACCGGCGGGGTCTGCTGACCCCGAGCCTCTTGCATACTCTGCACGGCTCCGTGGAGATCCGCTAACTCTCGCTGGAGCGTGCCGAGGGCTGCCAACATGGCGTTCTCTACTGCCGGCGTAGCCGAGGCAATCAGAGTATCTGGTCACGCTGCCGGGACAGCAATGACCATAGCTTGCGCTCCTGGGTTGCCCGCCGTGTCGGCGTGGTGGACTCCTGTAGGATCGGAAATGGCAACAGAGGGGGGGTGAATGGTGCCTTTGAAAAATCGCCCCCAAAGTATTCACAAAACTCTCATCTCTCCACTAGCTATGAAAGCTATGAGATCATGACTCAAACTTACTGAAAATCACAAATAGATCGACAAATGAGGTGAAGCAATCTTAGCCCAAAAAAAAAAACTACTAACCAAGAAGATTCATGTTCACTGAAAAGGAAATCAATCTTTGCCAAACACTGAGAGGCACAGGACAAGAACTTCTGAAAACTTCACGCTAGAGACCAGCTGAACTGCACCGAAACTGCAGCCAAGAACCTCACTGAAGAGAGCTGAAATCTGCACAACTGCATGCTGAAAACTGTAGCAATTAAGTGCTGAAATCTGCAGTGATTATGTGCTGAAATCTGCAGTGAGAATGTGCTGAAAACTGCAGTGATTAAGTGCTGAAAACAGCAGAAATGAGTGCTGAAAACTGCACCCAAAATGCTGCTGAAAACAGACTGAAACTTCTGATTTTTACTGCTGAAAACTGCACAATAGTTAACAGCAAAGCTGCACCCAAATTGCTGATTTTCTGCTGCTGTTTTCAGGGCAAGGTAAACTGAAATTTGTATCAAATAGCTGTCCCAAACTGTGCAGATTGGCAGAGATATAAGCACAGCACCAAACAGCAAATAGCTGAGATTTTTGGACTGAAAAGGGGTGAAAATGACAGCAAAAACAGCAGGTTGATGCAGCCTGAAAACAGCAACCGAGAGGAGCCAAGATGGCTGCAAACTGAAAAGAAAAAGGTGCTGAAACTGCTATAAATTCCTGCAGCCGAATACACTCAAACCTGAACCGAAGGCTACTGAAAAATAACTGCATCTGCAGTTCCGCCAAGTGGACAGCAGAGGAATGAAATGCTAGCTCTCGGCTGAAATGGAGGACTGCAGACCAACAGATTTTCATGTGCAGTTGGCAAGCAAGGGGCGGCCAGCAGAGGACTGCAGTTCGGTCACTAAGGAACAGAACTGGGAAGGAGCTATCACACCGAAATCAGCCCAAAACAAGTGCATACTTCTGCAGTCCAAAGCAGAGAAATTAACCAAGAAATTCTTGATGATTTTGGGTCAAATGATTTGGACTACAAGCTAAATATCACCAAGACATCAAAGATCAAATAATTTCACCAAAACATCAAGAATTTGAAGATTTTGCTGAAAACAGAAAATGAGCCGAGAGAAGAAACAACTTCAAATTTCTCTCCAAACTCTAAACCTTTGCACATGAGATTTGACAAGGAGTTTAGCAATCACCACAGGACTTGGAAACACAAATCTCAGGGCATCTCATAAAGGGAAAAGAATAATTTCATCAACCCTTGCCATGTAACCCTAGAGAAAGGCAAACAGAGGAAATTTTGAGTTTCTGATTTTTGAGCAGAGAACTGCAGCTACATTCTTTTACTCAAGATACTAAGGTGACCAAGGTGGTCTTGAAGTGATATCTAGCTCAGAGTAAGGAAGAACTGCAGTCTCTCAACAAGAATTCAAAAACACCAGCAGAAGAAAAGAGCAAATACAGGA
The DNA here is from genome assembly GCA_036346265.1 of Melocanna baccifera. Classification (NCBI taxonomy): domain Eukaryota; kingdom Viridiplantae; phylum Streptophyta; class Magnoliopsida; order Poales; family Poaceae; genus Melocanna; species Melocanna baccifera. The sequence goes on along the minus strand of CM070682.1, from coordinate 31,111,828 downwards.
GCCCAATAAAAATAAGAGATGCTCAGCCAAACTCCTTCTCATATCATTTCAACACAAAGATTACAGAGGAGTCCCGATACGCATGGACATTAAAATACATGGATTCTCAATTCATTCTCTCCCTCTCCCAATCACAAGAACACACCCACTCTCTACATGCTTACTCATTAGCACATCCGGAGACATACACACAGGGAACTCACACTAGCATATGCTCACAGAGCCAAGAAGGAAGAACACATGCACCTGGAGTACTAGCTCCAATTCATCACATCGACACTTGCTCACTTCTTGCATACACCACCAGAGGGAGCTATCAAGGAAGCCCACACACGCAGAGAGACAATAAGACAACACTCCTTGCTTCTGTCTAAAAACAAGCAAATCAAGAAGTGCAGTCCAACAACCACTCCCTTGCTCCATACACACACACGGCAAGGGTCAAACACATGTAGAGAAATGGAGGGAACCAGCCATTTCACCAAAACTTGAGTCAATTCTCCAAATTGCCCTCAAGCACCATCTCGGAAGTTTCCATGGCCGGCATCTCGACCGCTGGACCTCGACTCCTCCCGAGCCTAGTCCCACCCACTCAGACGCTCGTCGTCGTGTTCGTCATGGGTAGCTCCGGTTCCTCATCTCCGACTCACAACCACCTCAGAGCCTTGATCATCTTGGCATCTTTGACCGTCGGACCTCGACACCTCCGTGCCTAGTCCCGATCCACCTCGCCTCACCATGACCTAGCTCAAGTCCTGCAGTCCACACAGACAAGCAAACCATCACATAGCACCGCATCAAACAAGATACACAGATAAAAGTACTCAACCCTAGAATACCCAAAACAAACTCAAACTCACTAAACCGACCGTCAATTACTCATCACAAACACGGGAATACCTCCACATGGTCTCTCAATCTCCCCCTTGATGAGTATATTGACAAACACAGAAAAAGCAGCATAAGTTGAGTTTGTTTGCAAATCATACATGGTCCGAGAGAAGAAAATTGACGCTAATGACCATGTAGACACAAGGAGCAAAGGAAAGAACAAGTTTTCCTCAACCGCTCCCAAAGCTCGCATTGCAAGTCATACATGGTCCGAGAGAAGAAAATTGACGCTAATGACCATGTAGACACAAGGAGCAAAGGAAAGAACAAGTTTTCCTCAACCGCTCCCAAAGCTCGCATAAGGTCTTTTTCTCCAATATTCTCCCCCTTTTGGCAATAGGATCATCAAGATACAAAAGAGAGTATGTAGCATGATAAGGTTGAATGTTATGCAATGCTAAGCAATTAGAGCCATGAAGATTATCCAAAATGACTATTTGAGTATTACACCAAGCCATAACAAATATGAAGGCTATCAACATCATGACAAGATATGCATAATCAAGCCAAGCCACGTAAGTAACAATATGAAGATTAGATGAATTTCTTAACATGTCAAGTCACTCAAGAGTATAGTCTAGCTAGAGGTATCCAAGGATGATGCAGCCATGTCAATAATCTAAGTGAAACCAAGAAGCTAGAATTGAGTCAATTTAGAGTGCTACAAGTTCAAGAATGAATCATTTGCACAAGTACTTAGTTCTTTTGGTAATTAAGCAAATTTAGCACAAATCACATGTCTTTCATTTGAAACTCTTAATTTTGGTGATGTGCTAGATCTCAAGCCTTATGCGACCATTCCAAGCGAGAAGCTTAAGGAGATGATCTTGGTCATCCAAAACTCCCCGAGTTCATGCCTAGTGCAATGGCAAGATCTCACGAGAAAGAATTGGTGAGATCAGTTCTTTCGCACATAAAAGAGATCTTTTGCTTGCTTAAATAATTGTACTTACTCATGTTTCATCAAGAAACTAGCATAGCTCAAACTAAAGCTCAATTAAAGATTCAAGACTCAACTTAGCCTATTCGACATGGCATGAATCATAAGAGGATAACTAAGACATGACTAGTCTCAAAAGCTAACATGACATGTCTTAGTTCAAGTTATGCAATTTTAATTAACTCAACAATGGCAAAGGCTTGACGACACATATGAAGCAATGATAAGTCTAGCGATTAAGCATAATCATGGCAAGATGTAATGCATTGTAATCATGTCAACTATGGATAATAGTCAAGGCTCCATGTAGTTATATTACAATGAAATGCAGAAAATCCAGCTCCCCCTCAACATGTGAAGCACCTTTTTAGTTCAAGTTGAGTTATGACAAAATTAAGCTCCAGAAGCTCCCAAATGAACTCCCCTTGAACCAAAGCTATAAAACGAGAAACTGGCAAAGAAATCAGAAAAGGCAGTCCTTAAAGCATAGACAAGATGTAGATGATACTATGACGCAGACTGACTCTCATCTACCCCATATGACACTAGGATTATCAGCTGCCCCACCAACACACTAAGGAGCAAACACGTTCCCTGTCTACCCAAGGGTGGCCCAACCCTTGCTAGAACCTATAAGAAGTGAGTAAGCTCAACCTAGTGAAAAGAAAAACAGCTAACAAGCAGCATCCTAGAATCACAAGATGAGAGGAAGAAGTCTGACCATCTAGATATGAGACACACTCTAATCTATGCTAGAAAGACTAACCCGAATGCACCCAAATGCAATGCAATAGAAAAGAGTAAGGGCATAATATACAAGATAAAGCAGTAAGGCACAAAGCTCCCCCTCACTACAGTCCATAAGGACAAACCACCCCAAGCTCTCCCCGCAAGGCTGAAAACCTAGAGCTATCCAAAGGCTTGGTAAAGATATCGGCCAACTGGCGGTCACTCTCCACAAACTGAAGCACTATATCACCCTTCTCCACATGGTCTCTAAGGAAGTGATATCGGATATCAATATGCTTGGTCCGAGAGTGCCGCTTTGGGTTCTTAGCAATGTTAATAGCGAAGTGTTATCACAAAAGAGTGGAACACTTTCTATAACTAACCCAAAGTCCCGCAGGTTGAAGCCATCCAAAGTATCGTTTGCAAAGAATCAGCGGCAAACAACATATTCAGCCTCTGCGGTGGATGCGCAACACCGGACTGCTTCCTAGAAGACCAAGAAACGAGAGAAGTACCTATGAATTGGCGGTGCGAAGTGCTCTTCCTATCTATCCTCTGACCAAAGAAAGTCTGCGTCCGAGTAGGCTCTGAGGAAAAGACAGGATGAGGAAGAGTACCAGATGCCATAGTCAATAGTAGCTCGAAGGTACCGAAGAATGCGCTTCACCGCCTGGCGGTGAGATACGCGAGGAGAAGCCTGAAATCGAGCACGCGGACACGGAGAAGTGTATGTCCGGTCTCGAGGCGTTGAGGTACAAGAGGGAGCCAATCATGCCGCGATACTCCTTACGATCAAGCGGCTCTCCGTCCTCATCTGGGTCGAGTGAAGCTGAAGAAGCCATCGGAGTGGACACTGGCTTGCCATCACTCATATCAAAGCGTTTCAGGAGGTCACGAGTGTACTTGCCCTGATGCAAGAAGGTACCCTCCCGAGTCTGCTTGATCTGAAAGCCAAGGAAGAAACTCAACTCGCCCATCATACTCATCTCAAACTCTGAGCTCATGACATCGGAGAACTGAGAAACCAGAGTATGAGAGGAGCCACCAAAGATGATATCATCTACATAAATCTGGACGAGTAGAAGATCATTGCCATGCCTGCGAATGAACAAGGTCTTGTCCACCTTACCCATCTCAAATCCATGACTCAACAGATAAGACTTAAGCCTCTCATACCAAGCTCTAGGGGCCTGCTTAAGTCCATACAAGGCTTTGGAAAGCTTGTAGACATGGTTTGGATATTTGGGGTTCTCGAAACCTGGAGGCTGTCTAACATAGACTTCTTCCTCAATAAACCCATTGAGGAAGGCACTCTTGACATCCATCTGGTAAAGCTTGAAACCCTTAGAAGCCGCGAAAGCAAGCAGGATTCTAATGGCCTCAAGTCTAGCAACAGGGGCAAAGGTCTCCTCAAAATCTAGACCCTCAACCTGGGAGAACCCCTGAGCTACCAGTCTAGCCTTGTTTCGAATGACTACCCCATCCTCACTCTGCTTGTTTTTGAACACCCACTTAGTCCCAATAACATTGTGACCTCGAGGGGGCTCAACAAGCGACCAGACCTTGTTTCTCTCAAAGTTCTCCAACTCCTCATGCATGGCATTGACCCAAGACTCGTCAGAAAGAGCATGATCAACATCCTTGGGCTCGAAAGAGGCAACGAAAGCAGAATGGAGACAGAAAAGAGAAGTGCCAGATTTTGAGCGTGTGACACGCTCAAAAAGATCTCCAATTATCTGCTCTGAAGGATGATGTTCTCGGACTCTACGAGGAGGTCCTTGATGAGAAGAAGGAGAAGTGGCCTCTACCTCATGAGCTGACGAGATAGGAACAGAGCCACTAGCTCCAGAAGAAGCGGAAGGCATGGGCTGATCTCCTTGAGGTGCGGTGGTAGAAGCAGGCACCTCAGGGGGAAGAGGAACTGGATCAGGTAGACAACCCTCATCTCCATCCTCGTGATCATCCACAAATATGGTCTCGGACTGCTCTACAGAACCTGAGATATCGGGCCTAGTCCCCGGACTGGCCTCATCGAAGGTCACCTCACAGGTTTCTACCAATTTACTAGACTCGCAGCCTGCACCTTATAAGTTCGCGAAGAAGTCGAGTAACCTAAAAGATCCCATCACAAGATCGTGACTCGAACTTATCTAGGTTTCGGACTTGAGAATAAAACACTTGCAACCAAACACGCGAAAATGAGATATCTTGGGCTTTGCCCATATCTCAACTCATAAGAGGTGCGATGCAAGTGTGCCCGAGAAAACTCGATTTGAAACATGGCACGCGGTGGCTATCGCCTCACCCAAAACTTCCTCGGTGTAGAGTACTCATCAAGCATCGTCCCGCCATCTCAACCAAGGTACGGTTCTTCCTCTCCACAACGCCATTTCTTTGAGGACATATGGAGAAGAGAGCGGTGCTCTACACTGTCTCATCACGAAACTCTTAAAGTAGGAATTCTTGAACTCCGTGCCATTGTCATGCGGATCGCTCGTAAGGCACCGGGAGCTCAACGTAAATCCTACGAAAGAGACCTCGAAAATGTGTAAATGTCTCATCCTTCGAGGCTAAGAAAAACACCCAAGAGTACCTCGAGAAGTCATCGACCACAACAAGAACATACCACTTCCTCCCGCGATCGCACTCGAGTGGTCCAATCTGTATCCATATGGAGCAGCTGTCACGTGCATCGGTCATAGTCACGTGGATGGAGGATGAGAAGCGGCAACCATCTTGCCATGCCGGCAAGGAGCGCAAACAAGATCTTTGACCATCTTGAGTTTCGGCAGACCACGTATAAGATCGTGGCCGCTAACTCGAGTCAAGTGGTCAAATCCAATATGACCAAGTCTCCTATGCCAAAAAGTAAGATCACGGGACTCAGAAGCAACTAAACACCTGAGAGGATCACCAGAAGATTCAGCAAAATCGGCACGAAAGATCCTCCCATAACGAGATATCCCGCAAACCAAACTCCCCGAAGAATCAAGAATTTTGCAATTGTTCTTCTTGAAGCTTACCTCGAAACCGTCATCGGTAAGCTGAGAAACTGAAAGCAAATTGTACTGCAGCTTACTCACTAATGCAACATCTCTTAAAATGAATGAATCATTAACATGCACTGTACCTTTTGCGATGACGCGCCCAGACGAAGCGTCTCCAAAGGTGATCGTCTCATCACCTGGAGCACGGGCTAGGGAAGAGAACCAACGAGAGTCTCCGGTCATATGACGAGAACAACCGGAGTCCACAAGCCAAACCTCTCTCTTCCCAGCCCGGCGAACCTGAGTCAACCAGAGTGTAAGGGCTCAGTACTGGGATAAATCAAAAGAGATTTTGGCACCCAATACTGAGTCACACGCCGAGCAGAGAAAGTAGCCACACACGACTGACCTCTAGCTACCCTACGCTCTCTGTCGCTCGAAAAGCCAGAAGGTCTACTAGCAGACCTAAAGCTGTTATTGGGTCCGACTGCTACAAGGGAGCGAGTCAGAGCACCAACAACATGCTGATCACGCCGCGGATAGCCATCTCGATGGGGGAAACGAGAACTACCCTCAGAACGGCGAAAGTCATAACCAGGAGCAACATGAGGACGAAAAACAGAAAACTCAGAAAAACCAAGTCCTCGATGCTGCCCAAACCCATCAACAACAGTAATCCTAGACCTCGTGCTGGTCCTAGGTGCACTCAGGGTCTGGGGCTGACCCTGAATACGCCTAAGTGCTACTGCACGGTTTCTACGCGCAATCTTGGCGTGCCTGAAGCATCTATCGACTGTGTGTCCATCCTTCTGACAGAAGGTGCAGTGATACTTCACCTTCTGAGAGGTAGAAGTGACAGGTGGAACCACCTTGCTGTCAGAGATCCCCTGGACATAGCCCGCTGACTTAAATTGGACTTTCTCGGTCCTGGGCTCAGTCTCGATCACACCTGGTGCTATGGGTCTGAGCACGGCAGGTGGATGCTTCCTCATGTCCTCATAGAAATCATATCCTAGACCCTGATTAAATCTGCAGATCTTAGATTGGTCTAGAATAAGATTGAGCTTCTTCTTGCCTCCAACAAACCTCTCAAGAGTGTTTATAAGATACTGACACTCCCGAAAGAGAGAGATGCAAGAAGAACAGGAGGAAGAAGAGACAGCAGAAGGTAAGGGAGTAGAAGAAGAACCAATAGCAGAGGAACGAATGGCATGTGCACGCACAGCCGACTCAGAAGGGACAGTCCTACTGCTAGCAATTTGGTTCACGTCGCTAGTCGTCTCTACCTTACCCTTGGGCTTCTCCTCAACCCCAGCACACACATCACAAGCAGATGGTTGCTTCTCTAGAAGGTCCTTAGTTAGTTTCACACATTTTTCATCCAAAGCAACAAGTTCAAGTTTTAGTTTTTCACAACTATTGCATGGTGAGCTAACTGGAGCCTTAGTTGCATACTTAGCCAACTTGTTGTTATGGTCAATCATTTCTTGAAACTGTTTTGAGACAGATTCAAGTTCAGCAGTTAATTTAGGACAGTTCAAACAAGAAGCAATTGGCTCAAGTAGTGAAGCTTGCGATTCAGCAATTTTATGATCCGCCCGCTTTAGGTTCATCTTTAAATTATTGCAGGTTTCACATGACTCGGGCAAATCCGAAGCATAGCATAAGGTCCTCTAGCAGCAATGTCCTCACCTCAAATGAGGTGGGAGAAGTAGTCTCATCGGAGTCGGTAGGGTAAATGACCATCCTACTCGGTTCTAATTCGGCAAGCGGACTAGCATTCTCCACCTTAATAATATCAAGCTCGGAGGACAAACTATCATGCGAGGTCCTTAATTTCTCCATATCTCCCAATAGAGCACAAAGACATGTATCACACTCATCACAAGAGGGACCGGATGTAAGAGCAATAATCTCTAGTGACAATCTATCTACTTCCTTCTCTAACTCAAGACACCTAGCCCTAGCTCTAGCATGAAAACCACCTAACTTAAGAAAAGCATGATTGAGCTGGTCGTAGGTGGGGTATACCTCGTCGAGTCGAGTACACTCATTGTCGCTCGATTCGCCCTCGAGGCCATGAAGCACATCTTGGGAGAAGTCGCCACCGCCATCCTTGAGCTCTTGGTCACCCGTCCGTCGTCGCCGCTCCATCCTTCCACCTCGCCGAGGTCGAGGTCGTCGAAAGCGGTGAGGACGCTGTGGAAGAGCTTCTTGGCTTTGCCAAAGTTGCGGAACTTCTTCTTGCCTTGTGCAGGAGCTGGAGGCTTCTTGTTGCGGTTCTTGTCGGTGAAGTCGTTCTTGCCCGAACCGCCGTAGTCGTTCTTGCCCTTCTCCGGCTTAGGGCGGTTTGCCCGAATGTGGTTGGGGCCACCACACTCGAAGCAAATCACGTGTCCTCCTCTTCTGTCCCTCCTCCTCTTGTAAGCATGGGAAAACTTCCGAGCTAGGAGGGCCATTGCTCATCCTCGAGCTGCTCTAATCGATCATCGATTACATCACGAGAGAGCAGCAAGGAGAAACCACACAACAAATCAGCCAGAAGAACCGGAAGCCAAGCGGGATCGGTGACTAGGGCCATCGATCGTGACTTCGACTTTCGAGAGACAATGTCAATCTCGTGAGTCTTGAGGCGCGAGTGACGCATCAAGAGTCAAAGTCGAGAGGTCCGTGGTGTCCTTGATGGTAGTCACCTTCATTTCCCAAACACGAAGATCAAGTGCAGCAAGCATCCGTCGAGCGTTATCCGAGTCGGGTATGTGAGACCGACCGCTCGGAGGTTGCTCGAGAATCTTGTGAAAACGCAAAGCACTCATCCGGGGACTCTCCAATGAGCAATTCAAACTTGTTGTAATCTCGCTTGAATCGGGTCTGTCGTGCATCGTCTTTATTTGGGTGGTGCCCTCATGGTAAGCATCGAGGTCTCCCAAATATCAAAGGCGGATGAAAGATGAGATATACGATCAAACTCACTACGACTCGTGCCCCGGATGATGATGTTCCTTGCCTTTGCATTCGCCTCAACATCAGCCATATTCCGGCATTGATGTTCTCATCGCGGGAACAACAAACCGGACCTTGACCTTACGCGGATGGCGCACTGGCCTGGATGTATGTCTCCATTCGGCTCTTCCGAAGGGTAATCGATGCCATCGAAAATGGGCGGCTTGGTGGAATACTTGTCCGTTGCCATGGCTCACAGACCGGTTAAAGATCTATCGAGAAGAGCTAACCGGCTCTGATACCAATTGTAGGATCGGAAATGGCAACAGAGGGGGGGTGAATGGTGCCTTTGAAAAATCGCCCCCAAAGTATTCACAAAACTCTCATCTCTCCACTAGCTATGAAAGCTATGAGATCATGACTCAAACTTCTTGAAAATCACAAATAGATCGACAAATGAGGTGAAGCAATCTTAGCCCAAAAAAAAAACTACTAACCAAGAAGATTCATGTTCACTGAAAAGGAAATCAATCTTTGCCAAACACTGAGAGGCACAGGACAAGAACTTCTGAAAACTTCACGCTAGAGACCAGCTGAACTGCACCAAATCGCAGCCAAGAACCTCACTCAAGAGAGCTGAAATCTGCACAACTGCATGCTGAAAACTGTAGCAATTAAGTGCTGAAATCTGCAGTGATTATGTGCTGAAATCTGCAGTGAGAATGTGCTGAAAACTGCAGTGATTAAGTGCTGAAAACAGCAGAAATGAGTGCTGAAAACTGCAGTGATTAAGTGCTGAAAACAGCAGAAATGAGTGCTGAAAACTGCACCCAAAATGCTGCTGAAAACAGACTGAAACTTCTGATTTTACTGCTGAAAACTGCACAATAGTTAACAGCAAAGCTGCACCCAAATTGCTGATTTTCTGCTGCTGTTTTCAGGCAAGGTAAACTGAAATTTGTATCAAATAGCTGTCCCAAACTGTGCAGATTGGCAGAGATATAAGCACAGCACCAAACAGCAAATAGCTGAGATTTTTGGACTGAAAAGGGTGAAAATGACAGCAAAAACAGCAGGTTGATGCAGCCTGAAAACAGCAACCGAGAGGAGCCAAGATGGCTGCAAACTGAAAAGAAAAGGTGCTGAAACTGCTATAAATTCCTGCAGCCGAATACACTCAAACCTGAACCGAAGGCTACGAGAAAAATAAGCTGCGATCTGCAGTTCCGCCAAGTGGACAGCAGAGGAATGAAATGCTAGCTCTCGGCTGAAATGGAGGACTGCAGACCAACAGATTTTCATGTGCAGTTGGCAAGCAAGGGGCGGCCAGCAGAGGACTGCAGTTCGGTCACTAAGGAACAGCAACTGGGAAGGAGCTATCGCTGCCAAATCAGCCCAAAAACAAGTGCATACTGCAGGTCAAAGCAGAGAAATTAACCAAGAAATTCTTGATGATTTTGGGTCAAATGATTTGGACTACAAGCTAAATATCACCAAGACATCAAAGATCAAATAATTTCACCAAAACATCAAGACTTTGAAGATTTTGTTTGAAAAGCAGAAAATAAGCCGAGAGAAGAAACAACTTCAAATTTCTCTCCAAACTCTAAACCTTTGCACATGAGATTTGACAAGGAGTTTAGCAATCACCACAGACTTGGAAACACAAATCTCGGGGCATCTCATAAAGGAAAAGAATAATTTCATCAACCCTTGCCATGTAACCTAGAGAAAGGCAAGCAGAGGAAATTTTGAGTTTCGATTTTTGAGCAGAGAACTGCAGCTACATTCTTTTACTCAAGATACTAAGGTGACCAAGGTGGTCTTGAAGTGATATCTAGCTCAGAGTAAGGAAGAACTGCAGTCTCTCAACAAGAATTCAAAAACACCAGCAGAAGAAAAGAGCAAATACAGGAGCCCAATAAAAATAAGAGATGCTCAGCCAAACTCCTTCTCATATCATTTCAACACAAAGATTACAGAGGAGTCCCGATACGCATGGACATTAAAATACATGGATTCTCAATTCATTCTCTCCCTCTCCCAATCACAAGAACACACCCACTCTCTACATGCTTACTCATTAGCACATCCTGGAGACATACACACAGGGAACTCACACTAGCATATGCTCACAGGAGCCAAGAAGGAAGAACACATGCACTGGAGTACTAGCTCCAATTCATCACACTGGACACTTGCTCACTTCTTGCATACACCAGGAGGGAGCTATCAAGGGAAGCCCACACACGCAGGAGAGACAATAAGACAACACTCCTTGCTTCTGTCTAAAAACAAAGAAATCAAGAAGTGCAGTCCAACAACCACTCCCTTGCTCCATACACACACCTGGCAAGGGTCAAACACATGTAGAGAAATGGAGGGAACCAGCCATTTCACCAAAACTTGAGTCAATTCTCCAAATTGCCCTCAAGCACCATCTCGGAAGTTTCCCGCAACCGGCATCTCGACCGCCTGGACCTCGACTCCTCCCTGAGCCTAGTCCGGTCCACTCAGACGCTGTCGTGTTCGTCATGGGTAGCTCCGGTTCCTCATCTCCCGACTCACAACCACCTCAGCAGTCTTGATCATCTTCGGCATCTTTGACCGTCTGGACCTCGACACCTCCTGTGCCTAGTCCCGATCCACCTCGCCTCACCATGACCTAGCTCAAGTCCTGCAGTCACACGGACAAGCAAACCATCACATAGCACCGCACGAAACAAAGATATACAGATAAAAGTACTCAACCCTAGAATACCCAAAACAAACTCAAACTCACTAAACCGACCGTCAATTACTCATCACAAACACGGGAATACCTCCACATGGTCTCTCAACTCCGGTGTCGATGATGAGGCTCATGTTACTGCTGGGACTGCTCGGCGCTCCCGCACCAGGTGTAGGGACGACGGTCGCGCCTCCACGGGCGCCGATGTTACCGCTCCCTGCCACCCGGCCGGTACTACCGGAGTAGACCGTCACGCCAGTGGCGGAGTCGGCGTCACTCGTAGGGCGGGGTCGCTCGTTGCGTCGGTGGTGGTGGGGTCGATCGTCACACGGTGAGCATCGACGCTCGTGGTTGCCGCGCCCGCGTCGTCGTTCGCACCCGCGACCGCCGATGCCGAAGCCCTGGTGTTGATGTAGGACTTCACCGCATCCCCTTCCTTCTTCTTCGCCGCCGATGATGAAGCTTTCTTGGTGCCATCCTTCTCGAGATTCCTGAGGCTTGCTCTTGTCGTCCCCACGAATGGCGCCAACTGTTGTGGTTACAGATCAAACAGAGATAGAGTGTGTCGTAGTGGAGAGTTAGGTGAGCAATGCTCTCCCCTCCATGGCTTGTATCGCATATATATATCCTTATGGGAGTGTTTTTACAATTATACCCTTTCATCCAAATATCTCTTTCAAGGGCATTCACGTCATTACACATGTCCCACTTGGGGCTTACAACTTTCTAACAGGCAGGCCGGTTGGGCTTAGGTGGGGGCCACCCCCACAACACATATATTTTACTAATTGAGAGTCAAGTGCATGTCATTTATGCTCTCATCAATTGCTTTGTCTTTGGTATCTATGTGCTTTGATAATGGATTGTGACAAGTGGCAAGGCCAAGTCATAGTGGCCATGGAATGTCGTATAAGTTCGGGTGGAGCATCATCTCAAACCGATAGCATAGAAGAAAAACAAAAATTGTGAGGAGGTAATACGTGCATGTAGTGTGCCAATTAATATATACATTTCAAGTGGTGATGTTTGTCAGAACAGGTGTACGATCTTGGTGGAAAGGCATAGAGCATCACAGACTATGGTGTGATATTGGTGTGCAATAGCACTTGGACGTTTCAAGTGGTGATGGCCATGGTGTAGGCGTACGATCTTGGCGACAAGTCATGGGTATCGCATCGTACATGAATACTAGTGGGTGGCAATTTAAGAAATTGTCTAATACCGGTTGACGTAGCAGTTTGCAAAATAATGCACTAATCTAAGTAGTTTAGGTCATGTCTTGCGGTTAGAATGTCTTATCGGGCTTGTGGAACCTTTGAGAAATCATGCCTTGAATAGTGTTTAAGTGTGTAAGAGTGTAAAACTTGTTTGTGTATGGATTACTGGGTTTTCTCATATGTAAGTGGACTGGTCCACTAAGAAATGACTGATTTGGTGTGAGGTGGTAGCCTCCACTACATAAGCTTTGTGTTGAGTTAAGTCTTCTAGGACTTGAGAGATTAGGGTTAGTTTTTTCTTGTGTTGGAGTTGTTTGTGTGTGTGTGTGCTTTAGGCTTAGATTTCTGCTATCCTGAGGGATTGGCTGTAAAATATTCCTCTCTAAGTAAAATAGACATACAATTTGCCTAAGTGAGTGTGCCATGGATCCCTCTTGTTCTTTTGTTTTGCTTAGTTTTCTTGTTTGGATTTCTTTCTTCTTGATCTTTCTTGTGCCAAGAACGTGTAAGAAGTGAAGATATCTCATGGAAATAAGATCCCATCCATTTAGGCATGATATAGAAGTTCTTTAGTTTGCTAGATTTTTCTCAAGAGAGATGTGAATTCGTGCTGTGATTTAGCTTATTATAACACGAGATGAAGTTGGAGGTCGAGGCTTCGACCACCGCGGTCGAAAGTCGGCGCTCAGACTTTCGACCACGCGGTTGGGTGTGGTCGAGACGGGCTTGTATGCGGTCGGTTGTACTCAGTAGCGGTCAAAATCTCTAGGAATCGGTCGTAACGATTTCTGGGCTGGTCGTCTTGACCTAGAGAGCGGTCGTAGGTCTTATGCATTCCATGATCTGTGGTTTCGACCAATCGTAATGGGTTTACGACTTGCTGGGTTTGCATTTCTGAGTACCTTCTTGTGTTGGAAATTAATGGAACTTGGTTTTGTGCGGTGCTATGTGATGGTTGGTTGCAGGACTTTGGAGCTAGGTCATGGTGAGGCGTAGAAAGACCGGGACTAGGCACAAGGTGGTGCTGAGGTCCAGAACGGTCAGGAAGACGCTGAAGATGACTGAGGTTGGTGAGGTGGTTGCAAGCCGGGACAATGAGGAATCGGAGCTGGAGCTGCTAGAGGTGAACATGACAGGCAATGGCATGGTGGACCGGGAATAGGCTCAGGGAGGAGTCGAGGTTCAGACGGTCAGGATGCCGGGTGCGGTCGTGTGCAACGAGTGGACAGGGACTAGACTCGGGGAGGAGTCGAGGTCCAGTCGGTCGGAAGCCAGGTGCGGTCGTGCAAGAACATGAAGCTTCGGGAAGGCAGCAGAGTGGCATTTTGGAGAAATGCGAAAAACTGCAAAGGGAAGCTGTGTCTCTGCAAAGCACCGGAGTGGTTAGCGCTAATGGGCAAAGCAGTGAAGCCGTTTGTGTCAGCGGGTAAAGCAGTTGTGTCTTGTCGGTGTTAACGGGTTGTCGCGAGTGTGCATGTGTGTAAAACCTGGTGTTAGTTGGGGTTAATGGGTCATCCCCGGTTCGGACTAAGGGTCCGTGTGTGGGTCTATAAAAGGGAGATGGGAGGCAAGAGTTAGGGTCGAGAAGGTTGGCTAAGCCTTTTGGTGGTTAGCTCCTCCTCCCTCCCATGGGAGATAGGTTAGAGAGTGTGTATGTGTGCTCTAGGCTTAGAGCTCTATCCTCCTAGGTGGAGTGGCTGTAAAACCTACCTCTTCAAGTAATCATTCATCGATCTTTGACAATATCATTGTCTATTTTGCGATTTGATTGATTTACTCTTGATTTGGTTGGTTTTGGATCTTCCTTCTCCCCTTGTGATCTTGTTGTGCCAAGGACATGTAAGAGGTGGAGATAAACCTCAGGAATCCATCTCCATCCATCTAGACACTTTGATAGCAAGATTCACGAGAAAACCCGATTGTGCTTGATTTTGGTCTCATCAAGTGACCTCTTATTTTAAGGGTTTTGGGTAGTGATCCTTGGTGTTCTAGCTTGCTGTAACATGTGGCAATACATCCAGAGCCATCACGGCCATCTTCTACCCACGAGCAAGTCGTTTTCACCAATTGGGGTTTTGACTCGGTTTTGGTGCAACCTTCCAACAAACCGAAAAAGGTTACATCTTTGGCCATGTTTTTTATGATCATTTGTTGGAATAGATTCACAATAACCTAGAGAACATACATATAAAATTTCATATCATTTGGATCTATGGATCAAAAGTTCTCTGGGTTTTCGGATTTGAAATCGTGTTGAAAACATTGTTCATCTTGATTTTACTGTAGCAGTGGAAGTACCGTGGTTACTATAGCAGTGGAAGTACCGCGTTACTGTAGCATTAGTACCGTAGTTACTGTAGCAAGCGGCAATACCGCAAGTTTAACTGCGGTAGTTCTGATTTCGCTGATTTTTCTTGGATTTTAGTGTATCGAATCACGGGTTTTTGTGGTGGTTTGCCATCCTAAATCTTCTTAGCTTTGTAGCTATGGAGTGAAGGATTGTTGTATGCTTGAAAAATTAGAGGGCACCATTCACCCCCCTCTGTTGCCATCGTCGGTTCTACACTGAACTTCATAATTACTCATAGTTATTAGAGTTGTGCATATGCTTTGATAAAAGATTTAAAAAAGTCTTGTAATTTTATCGCTCCTATTCACCCCTTCTAGTCATCATATTCGGTCCTACAAGTGGTAGCCGAGCAGGTTGCTCTTTGTTTGATTTTAATTAATCTTGAGCAATGGCATGAGAGACGTATCACAACAAGCCCCTATTTTTGATGGGGCTAACTATATCTATTAGAAGACAAGGATAGCGATGTACATTGAGGCTCAAAACTTAGCTATTTAGAACAAAGTAAAAAAAATCCTTTTGTTATGCATGTTGATGATGTAATTCTTAATGTTGTTCAGTCAGCTGATGTTGAGGCAAATACTAAGGTATGCAACTTCTTGGTCCAAGGCCTAGGGAGATCTTAGTTCAATCGAGTAGCTCATCTTGCATCCACACATGAGATCTAGACGATCCTCTCTGGTTACTATAAGGGAATGTCAAAAATCAAGAAAGTGTATGAAATTCAGTTCAAGATGGACTACCAGAAGCTGGAGATGGAACCTGGAGAGTCCATCAATTCCTTCTTTAGTAGATTCCATAAGATCCTAAGCGATTTGAGGTATGTTGGTATGACTTATTCAAATGTTAACAATGTGGCTTATGCTTTGAGTGCTCTTAACATGAGTGTTTGGGAGATGAAAGTTACATCCATTAGTGACAAAGCAGATTTGTTCAGTTTGGGTGATGGCTTTCACTTTTCATGATGCAGCTTGCTCAGTTTTGACAACATCACATCGCCAAGCGGTGTGACGCAGGTTTTTGCTTTAGCTTTGTCTATTCACTACTTTCATATTCAATATTGCATAGCATTTGGGAGTGTTAGGTTTTTTAGGTCAGTTCAAAGTATTATGAGTCACACTTTCTATCTTATATATTTCTTAGTCACTTCTCTTCTCTACTATATTCTCTAGGATCTCTTACCTTATCTAAATTGAGTTTGCTTCTTCTTTCACTAACTTCTAGTAGTGGGGTCGCTAGTATGGTAGATTCGCTCTTTAGTGGTGTGTGTTCCTAGGACTAGAGAACATGTGATGAAGAGGTTTTCCCATCTTGCAAGAGTTTTTTTTCTTGCTTTTAGCTCTTGTTTTTCTTTTCAAGTGGTTCTTATAAACAAGGGGAGTTTTAAGTCTTGCTTTCTTTTTTGCATCATGCATTCACAGCACTGCATTATTAGATATGCATTTTAGTTATGAGTTTTGAGTATTACTCATATGCGATGTAACCTTGACTTGATTTTACTTGTTGCTCATTGCCATGATTATTCCTACTTAGCTAGATTTGTCATGCTTTTGTATGCATGATTAAATCTTTACCATACTAGCTTAACTTGCCAATCTGAACTGAATTTCACAAGTGATATCAATTTTCAAAATTGGTATCTTTTAAGTTTGCAAGGATAGATCTTTTGACTAGTTGCTCTCTAGCGATTCTTTTATAATATATACCATGTCAAAAATGCTCCATTGAATCTTGAAACTTATATTAAGTTTTATTTAGTGTTTTCCTAGTTTTTTGGAAAAGCATGTCTTGATCATTGAACTAGTGTCTAACTTGATAAAAATAATCTCTTTTGTATGAAAAAACTGATCTTGCCAATTCTTTCTCGCTAAACATGAACTCAAGGTGAGTTTTAGATGACTAAGATCACTCTTTTAAGCTTCTTGCTTGGAATAGTCGTAGTAAGACTTGAGATCTAACACTTGGCTAAGAAAAAAAGAGTGAAAAATAATTGAATCTTATGAGGTAGTTGTGGATGGCTTCTAGTCTAAGACTTGCTTTGTAAGATAAAGCCTACATGATTTCTGAAATATCAAGAATGGCTTTTATCTAGTACTTGAGTATAATTGCCTAAAATTGAAATTTTAACACTTTAATATATTCAATTTGAGCTTTGTGGTTCCATTAGCCTTCCTGATATGACTTTGCTCACACTAGGATACCTTAAGATGAACTTGACATTTTGAAACCTTGTTTAATTTGAAATCAAATTGAATACACTAAATTGTGCTATATTGCTAAGATTGTTTGGATATGCTTTATCATGGTCTAGATTACTTTGTATGCATTCAATGGCTTTAAGTGGTATCCTTTATCTCTAACCTCGCTTTGGATAATTTTCAAAACACTTTTAGGTTGTGTATTTCATTCATGCATGCATGCCTTCTTGCTCCCTTGTTGTTTACAAGTGTTTTCATGCATTATTTTAGGAGAAGAATAGGTATTTGTGAGCTTGTATTACTTCCTTGATCTTTGATGACTATTTTATCAAAAGGGGAGGAATGGTTAAGGCAAATTTTGGTTTTAGTCTAAATAGAGTGAATTCAATGAGAATAAACTTAAAAATGGGAGAATGCTTAAAAAGGTGAAAGGGGGATGAGCCTTGTGTGGTTGCATTACAGCAAAATAAGCTTTTATGTGAGAAAAAGACATTTTGAGTCATAATTGATCTTTTGTTTGTAAGTAGTATTGCATTTGTTCTTACTTGTTCTTTTGGTGCCTTATCTTGCATTTGTTCAATGGTCATGATAAACAATTGTTCTTTTATTTGAACCATGAACAAGATTTTACTTTTTGAGGAGTTTTAGGTGGGGATGGAGCTTTTGTTGAAAGCTTACTCTTTCTTAGTTTTAGCACTATTCCACATCTTACCACTATGATCATGTTTCTTCTTTCTCTTAAATCTGGACCACTAGTGTCTTTTGTAACTTATGTGTATTAAAAGTCTAAAATTCAAACTCAAAATCTTGCCTTTGGGGTGTTTGTTAAATTACTCATTAAGGGGGAATTGTAAGGCCATGTGGTGGCAGCCCCATGAGAACAATGAGTATTTGATATTGCTTGTACCTTGTTTTTGTTGTATGAGTTTGATTTTGAGAATTTGCATCATGAGTTACTGCTATTTGAAGCTGGTGGTCATATCGGTAAGGGTGTCGTGGTATGAATGGCTGAAGCAGTGGTACCAACCTATAGTTTTCGGTAAATATTTTCTAGAGGAAGTCTTTTTAGAGTTTTTAGGCTAAGACCTAATGCGATAGTACCGACATTTTAATCATAGTACGACTAGGGTGTAGCAGTATGACCGACCTTGGCAAGGTGGTATGACCAGCTTGGTAGTCGTGGTCAAATCGGCCCTTGTGCTAAGTTAGTTTGAGTATTGGTTTTGATGGTGTTAGTCACGACGGGAGTTCGTACAAGTGTTAGTCACGGGGAGTCCATGAATGTGTGAGTCATGGTGTGTCCATACATATGTTTTGCTAATTTAGAGTCAAGTGAATGTCATTTGTGCTCACACCGATTACTTTGTCTTTGGTGTGTAGGTGCTTTGATGATGGATTGTGCCTAGCGACAAGACCAAGGCTTGGTGGCTATGGCATGTCGTGTAAGTCTAGGTGGAGCATCATCTTAAGCCGAGAGCACAAGAGAAAGATAAGAATTGTGAGGAGCCAATGAGTGCATGTAGTGTGTGAATTGGTCTTGTGCGTTTCAAGTTGTGATGTTCCTTGTCACAGGCATACGATTTTGGCGAAAAGTCATGGCCATCGTATTATTCATGCAAACCAGTGGCTGGCAATTTGGAAAATTATCCAGTGTCGGGTGGAGTGACGGTTTGCAAAATTGCGGCACTAGTCTAAATAGTTTAGGTCACATTTTTGTGATTGGAATGTCTTATAAGGCTTGTGGAGCCTTTGAGAATTGGTGATTTGAAAAGCATTTAAGTGTATGAGACTGTAAAACCTGTTTATGTATAGGTTACCGGGTTTTTTCATATGTAAGTGGTGTGATCCGCTAAGAAATGGCTAATTTGGTGTGAGGTGGTAGCCTCCACTATATAAGCTTTGTGTTTAGTTGAATCTTCTGGGACTTGAGAGATTAGAGTTAAGCTTTTCTTGTGTTGGAGTTTTTTTTGTGCATATGCTCTAGGCTCTTAGTTCTGCTATCTTGAGAGATTGGCTACAAAATATTCATCTTCAAGTAAAATAGATATCCAAAGTTTGTCCAAGTGAGTTTTATCATGGATCTTAACTTTCTTATTTGGATTTCTCTCTTCTTGATATTCCTAGTGCTAAGAACGTGTAAGAGATTGATATATCTCCTAGAGATAAAATTCCATTCATCTAGGCATGATCTAAAGAAAGTTGTTGAATTTGCTCGTATTTTCTCAAGAGAGAGGGGTGATTTTTTGGGTTTTACACTTATGAGTGATTTGTGTCAAATTCATGATATAATCTAGTTTGCTATGACATATGAGAATCTATCCAAGGTCACTTAGATCATCTTGGACTCACAGGCAAGACCACATCGAGATTTTCTATTTTTGTCCGGGTTTGGTGCTCCTCAAATGAAAAATGTTAGAGTTTTGTTAATGATTCTCTCGATTGTTGATTAGAATAGGTTCCAGACATACAAATGAAGGTGCTTACCAAGTTTCGAGTCATTTGGACCAACGGGTCAAAAGTTCCAGCAATTTTTGATTTTGAAATCGTATTGATTTTACTATTCCTGTGTTGATTTTACTATAGCAGCGGTACTATTGCGGATACTATAGGGTACTACCTATTCTACTGTCGAACTATAGCGGTACTACTGAAGTTATTGTAGCGGTATTACCGATTTTGTACGATTTTATTTGGATCTTTTTGTGTGGGTAATTATTCTCTGAACTTTATAACTTCTCATAGTTATTAGAGCGAAGAACTCGAAGTCAATCGCTAGCGGTGGTGAGCGACCATAGACAGGGAAGAAGTTGATCAGGCGATGAGGGAGTGGGGTCAGTGGTGCACTAGAGGGGATAGGAGAGGAAGGGACTAGAAGTGGTGACGGTGACAACGACTTAGGTGGGGAGGAGCCAACAAGGCGGTATGGCGGCAACACCTAGGTGGCAACTGTGTGAAAGTGAAGAGGAGCAAAGGCTAGTGTTGAACAAAAGGGGATATTTATAGTTATATAATAAATACAACTTTATTTTAAATATAAACATATGTATTATAGTATGTAACTGTGCAATTATGCAACTAATTTGGTTAATCTCGAAATAAACCAACAACAAAGCATCAACTAATCGCCCTATTTTTTGGCTTTAAGTAGCTTTTAGCTTATCTCAGCAATCACTATTGATTAGACTAATAAGCACAACCAAAAGTCATAAATTACAACCCAAAAGAACAGGCCTAATGCCTACCTAGAAAGAAAAGGAACACGATAGAAAAGTCACATGATTGAACTGAAATTCATAGTGACTAACTGAAATCCACAAACAATGCATTAGACCTACTTTTCAGTAGGGTAGATATCAAGCTGACTCGGCTCGGCTCACCCAAACTCGTTAGTAAGTATAGCTAGGCTCGACTTGGTTTGTTAAGCAAACAGGCAGAAATGCTTGCACGGCTTGACTTGGGTTAAAAGCTCGAGCTGGCTCATTAGGCTTGGTTGACTAGAGCGAGACAACTTTGTAGCAGAGGAGATGAGATGGTGAGGGGTTGCACTGTTGAATGCCGGTGTTAAGTGGCGGAGACGGAGGCAAACAACCTCCTCACTCAGCGGTTATTGCACTCCATACTTGGTTGTCACTCCATCACACACGGAGGGTGGAGGCGGAGAGGGCAGGCGCACAGGGCAAGCGGAGGCAAAGGACCGAATTGGACAGCAACAATTTTCCAGGCGAGCAGCTTGCTAGCACAGAAGCGGTGGCTGCGCATGTGTTGTGCCTATGCGATGCGAGAGGCCTGATGGGCTGAGACTTAGGGTTGCTTGTTAGGCTATGGATGCATGTTGCTTGTTGGGCCTGTAAGGGCCTGCTTGTTAGGGTGTATATGCTTGAGCCAGTCTCCTCAGATGCAGAATTTTTCGCATATTTGGATGGCTACACGCATAAAGCAACCTGGCTGAGCCGATGCAAAAGGTGTCTCCGGGCTAGGCTCCGCAGAAATCCCCTAATTTTCCCGTTTCTGTGGATGCTGGCCGTGCTAATAACGTTATTAAGAAGTGATTAGCGCATATTAGGTTATATTAAAATGCGTTAGAGTGGATTAAGGTAAAAAATAAGAGCTATTAGAACATATTAAGAAAAATTAAAGTCACTAACATTTTTTCAACCATTTTTTGCATCTATATATGCAGTCAGCACCCTTATACACCCAACTAAGGGGTGCTTATTTTGACTTTTAAAAGCCTTAGCTTCTAATTTCAGCTTTTTTTCACTATTCACTACACTATCCACTAACTCAGCTACAGTAAAAAAATCAGCTACAGTAAAATTTCAGCCAAAACCATCGCTAAAACGATCACCCCTAAACAACATTGCCACAAATGCTACCTATGACTAAATATACAACCAAACGTCATCTCTTGCATCATTCCGGCCTGTCCTAACCCAATCTGTCCACATAAAGGCTGAGGTCGGTCACGGTTTCATGCTTTTGTACTTTGCTATAGTAAATAACTTTTCAAACGATATATCTTTTCAAGATAAATTCTATAAGTTAATTGTAGTAGACACTGTACCAACTTCAATTGTATTAGTCAAAATCACATATAACTAACTTACTCTTCATAATCTTTCTTATAAACCATCAGAATTCAAAAGTTATAAACCAAAAGATATAATCAATAGCTCAAAATATCCCACCCACCAAACTCAAGGCTACGCACATAAAATGATAAGCAAATGAACTCCAAAATTCACAAAACTAGAACCCTACCAATCACACTCAAGTGTTCTGTTATGGGCTGGGAAAATCCTAGAAAATTTCTTGTGACTTAAGGAACTTAATTAAACTATTTTTCAGCTAATGTTGAAGTATAATTTAATCATATTAAATTCTTTTAAATTTCTGAAAATTCTTTTAAGCTTGCTTTAAATTCAGAAAAATTCCAGAAATTTATTTTTAAATTCAAGGTTTTTAAAATCCCCAAAAATCAAGATGTTACAGTAATCTTTCTTGTAAACCATCAGAATTCAAAAGTTATAAACCAAAAGATATAATCAATAGCTCAAAATATCCCACCCACCAAACTCAAGGCTACGCACCCTACCAAGCACACTCAAGTGTTCTGTTATGGGCTGGGCTTTACATGCTGGGTTAGGCTTTATTACAACCGAGCCTAATGACTTGGCCCGTTAAGCAAACTAGCAAAAATGCCTGCTGTGCTCAGCTCGGCTTGCTTACAACATGAGCTCAAGATGAGTCGACCCGAGCTTTAACAAGCCGAGCCGACTTGTAGCCAACTACCTACAATGTAGCAACTAAGGATATACAGATCATCAACTGAGTAATATTTGCCAGAGGCAAAAAAAAACCATCACCAGCATCATTGCCACAATCACAAGAACCATCACCAACAGCAGAGGGAGTTCGCGCGGATGATATGGACGTTCATCGTGCACCTCTTCTCGCCCTTCAGCAGATCAAAGAGGCAGATATCACCAATTTGCAAGTCATTGTCCTGTACAAACTGCCTCCAGCCATGTCCAAGCCTTCTCGCCCTAGGGCCAACGTAAATCCACATTTTCCACCTCTTGCCATGCCGCTGAAGAATGACAGCTTGCTTCTCATGTGGAAGGTATCCATCAGCATATTTTTTATAGAGGTTCTATTGCAGATTGGAAACAAAATAAAAGTTTCTCAGAAAGTTCAAACCAATTGGGCAATAAAATAAAATGGAAACCAATTTCTGCTTCTTCCAGGAAAATGTGAGTTTAAACTTAAACAGCATTAATTCTGACCAAAGGATGCAAATATTGATCATGATGGAAGACGGAGCATTGAACTCACTAGAGAGCATTTTCTTCTGTTAACATGGCTCTTCGTCATGACGGCCACAAGGATGGGGATGTCGGAATGGATATCTTGGACCTTCTCCTCCACTTTCTTCTTCTGCACTGAAGTTAGATGGGTAATAGCCACATGCATGTAAGCAGGCACATTGTTTACTTCAAGATCATCATCTGAGGAAGAAGCATCTCCTGTGCCAAGAAGAAAAAAATATCAGATATCAAACATAGCTGTAAAATACGACTATCGATGTGATTTGTGACCAGATGGCTTGGAGGTAGTGGAGGAAGAACTCGTCTTCATGGTGTTGTTAAGCTGTGCCCGTCTTCCATTCTGCAACGATCGCATAGGATGATGCTCATGATAACTCTTCAAATTTCCAGTAGCATCTCCCTGCCTTTCTTCCACAGGAGGAGCGTTGTTCAGGATTACGCAAGACGATGCTTTCTCGCAACCGCTTGGATCAAATATTGCAACCTTAAACTCAGAGTTCCCATTGTATCTGAATACCAGGAAATCACCCCTCTTTAAGTAATGTGTATTGGCAAACGCCTCCCATCCAAATTTAAGGATTAGTTTATCAGCGCATCTTTTAATTCCAACATTGCAGGTGCTACCATTACGTGCTTCCAGTTTGATCATTTTGGATATCTTTCCTTTGAAACATCGTGCAAATTTGTCTGGTATTCTCTGCAGGAAGTAGTAGGAGTATAAAAACACAGTGCACAATTGAGAACTACCTCACAATTTTTTTCAGGATTTTTCATATTAATTTGGTGATCAAAGTATAGTAGTTTTCAGGGTTGCACCTAAATCATATCCCCTATGGTAATACAACAGATAACAATTGTTTTTACACGAATTGGTATCTGTTGTAACTAGACTGAAGCACAAAATTCATCTCAGCTACCAGACTAAGAATAACTGAAGTGTACAGATCAAGTCTAATTGCAAAGTAATAGTATACTAAAGAAATGAATTATATGAAACTCAATGAAGTTCTCGCTAACAATCAATTTAACATGGTACCTTTTAACTAGAAGGTTCAATGGTTGATATTATGTTTATGTGACTTGCCACTTACTATTGAGGTTAGCAGGTAATCTCTAGAAATCCTGAAAATAATAGTTAAAGATAAATTTATGTTTCTTCCCTAAATTTCATCTAATCTAACAAGAAACTATAATGGTTAGAGTGTGCAGTATTCAGCTATCTGTGATCCCCCACTCAGGCAAGTGACAATACTTTCTCAGCATTATGCAAATATGTATTGTAACTTATAAAAAGAGTAACATAGATGGCATACACGACGATAAGACAATGTAGCTGAAAATGCCTTACCATTTCATGTTGAAAATCACCCATCAAAACCTTGAAGAAACATTTGTCTTGATCATCCATAGCATTCCAGTACTGGTACTCATCCCATTGTTTGCATCTTTCACAAGACTTGCCCATCAAATCACACCTTAGACCCACAGTGTAGAAGGAGATTAAGAAAACAGAGCAAACAACTTCAAATTGCACAGAATCCAAATGATAACAAGCAGATTTGATTGTGATCACTTAAGTTAGAGAACCCATCAGGCTGATGCAAACTACTAACTTGATCAGATTTCGTATGATGCAATTTAACATTGTTTGCAAGAACATAACTACGAACCACCGAGGATGGAAAAGAATAAAAGATCAAGATGTGTAAAACTCTACTCTTTGTCAGATTTCACGATCGGTTTGTGTAGAATGATGAAATCCTCTACAATTAGCTAAACCTTTTTTTCGCGATTGCAAGGAAAACACGGACGCACACACCATCACGCCTAGAATGACGAATACCGAGAATAAATCCGCCACCTCGCAAAGTTTCAACTAAGGTACAAAGGTGGGCATCAAGATTTTTACTCAGGTGGGTAAAATCGTCCCTAAAATGCATAAGTTTATATCTGTAAGGAGAGTTGTATTTGCTATACAACTATATTGCCTATGATGAGAAATAGTTGTATTTCTTATATAATTGTAAGATTTCTCGCATATAAATCTGATTAGCACGTAGATCTTTTGCTTTTTTCTCTGATCAATATAGAAACTTCTAACATCTTAGAATGAACATGAAAGCTTCTTTTTAACATTGTTTTAGTCAAATAGATTTGACAGACGGGAGAGAGGGAGTGAGTTGGTAACTAGAAAAGAAAAATCTCGAAATAAAAGAAATAAAAGAAGTTCACGGGAGAGAGGGAGTGAGTTGGTAACTAGAAAAGAAAAATCTCGAAAAAAAAGAAATAAAAGAAGTTCTTACGGTAGATGTGTTGAGAATAAAACTTTCTGGCGATGCCTTCGAAGGGACGGTTTCAGCAGAAGTGCAAGTGCTTGTGCATGCGTCTCAAATCAATGTATGCCTTATGGTATCCTGAGGCCAGCTAGATTAAAGGAGGGAGGCCAAAAGCTAGCATATATAAAACAGTACTATGTGCAGTAAACACCGTGACAGTACTGCACTACTATGTGCAGTAAACACCGTGACAGTACTGCACTACTATGTGCAGTAAACACCGTGACAGTACTGCATCTCATTAATGGAAATACGAAAGGCCTCAAACAGTATTAAGTGGGGTTCGCTTTACAAGACTAAATTGCTTTTTGTAAGCTAAACTTCTCCGTGCTAAGATATGCTTTGCGATTTGCACAACCACGCCCTGAATTAGAGCTATGCAGATCTGGCTAAATGGCCCCTTGGCATGATCCGGTATAGACCCGTGTAGATGTGGTCACTACTACAGAAAACGTTATCAAAAATAGTTTTATGGGTCATCTGAATTGATAGATTAGTAATGATACGAGATCATCACTGCCAGCTTTTGAACCATCTGTAATGTGATAGTTGATTATCACAGACGGTTTTTCTTAAAAACCGTCTATGATAACTAAATATCACAGACAGTTCTAACTACGAATCGTCTGTGATAATCAAATATTACAGACGATTCGTAGTTAAAACTGTCTATGATGTTCAACTATCACAAACGGTTTGTACGAAAAATTGTCTGTGATATTCTTTTCTTTCCCTTAATCTATTTCTGTTTATTGACTAACCTCAGGAAATGTTAGCCATACTCTCAAACAAGCAGATCAATATGTACATGTATACATCCAATTCACATCTAAATTTATTTCAGAAACAAAAATATCCATTTCGCAAATCAATTAATTGAAATAAAATAAAATATCCATTAACAAATACACATGTACAATTAAAGTCAATCTTATCCCAAACAAAATTATTCTACGCTGTGAAATTCTCCATTTGATTTATGACTTTAGCCAACAAAAAGAACACGTACTCTTCTCGAATTTGTGCAAGGTTGGCCTGTTCCAACGTAGTTGTAGGAATAGGCGAACCCTATCGATAGGAATATCAATGTGCGTATATATATAACTTGATAAGTATATAATAATTATTGAAAAATTGACAAACCTTAGGATTGGTGATCTTCGAGAAATCGAGTAGTAGTTTCATATGGTGGCAAACATAGAATCCACACGTATTGCCCGGCGGCTGCTGGTAGCACTACAAAAATAGAATTTGTTAATTCAAGAGGTATTACTACCAAGTGTTATATATGATTAATTAATGTGTACTAGCGAATACCAAAAAACTTCGAATATGTCGTAGGGCGTTGGCCCCATCCGTCGAGCGACGTACCTCTGCAACGTATGTGATGAACGAGTTACGTGATTCTAAAAAGTTAGCCTTAGTCATTCGGAAAGAAAAAAGAGTACAATATAGTTATGTATAGAGAAAATGTATTTACCTATCGATTAATCGGACGATAACTATGTAGTCGGTTTTGTTCTTACTTAGGGAATCAAGATATATTATCTTGTTCTATTTTAGTATAATTATAATTAAAATCCAGTGAAACCCCTGATTGTAGGGTATAAGTACAAATTTCTTATTGCGGTGAGCCAGTAATGTTGTTGTAATATAACTCTCGACGTAAGATGCATCCTCGTTGATAGTATCCATGGCGACCAAGCATGGGTCTAGGAAACCAATTGGTAATTTGGATAATTTGGCTTCAGTCATCATGTATATATATATATAAACACAAAAGCAACAAATTATATATGACATTTATCGGTATTACATGAACGGAAACTATGATTGTACATACTACAGCGTCTAGCATCGAACAAGTGAGGCGTCGAGAGCGTTGAGTATGAAAAGACCAAATAAATCCTCAAAAGTCACCGCGAAGATACAATCATGAACTTCGTGTTGTTAATGATGCGGCCTGAATTTGATAATGATACCTGAACGCGTTCTCCCTGTGGCTTATTGGCCTGTTCTATATAGCAAGAGTGTAATCTCTGGCAACTAAGTCGTAGGGTTAGGAGGCGCTCTGCCAGGGCAATCATCAGCTCGCCTAGCACGAATTTACGAGCCAATAGCAGGTGCGGAATATCATCATCAGTCTTCTTTGATTTGC
Organism: Melocanna baccifera; assembly: GCA_036346265.1. Taxonomy (NCBI): domain Eukaryota; kingdom Viridiplantae; phylum Streptophyta; class Magnoliopsida; order Poales; family Poaceae; genus Melocanna; species Melocanna baccifera. Next base: position 31,084,520 of record CM070682.1, on the reverse strand, counting down.
CCCTACTACCTCGGCTGTAGGTCGACTTCATGGTGGTCGACTGTAAAGGTTGCACCGGTGCAAGTTGCTTCACCGGGAATAGCACCCCGTGAACATGACACTGATGCAGGTAGCAGTGGTGCAGATAGCCCATGTGGACATAGCACCAGTGCAGATAGCTCTGATTCGGATTGACCTTGTGGACCTAGCACCGATGAAAAAGCCTCTAGACAGATGTCGCTTTTGGGCCACTAGATGAATGTTCCAATGACTTGGTCTAGAGTCACGACCTCGTTGTTAGTGGGCTTCGATAGTGGGACGACCTCAAAATTGGCATACACACCATCCGCATTCAATTTTTGAAACCTGGCGCTAAAGGTGCACCGTGCACCATGGCCCTGTGGCCGGACGAATATGCTTGGCCCCAAACAGTGCACAAGGCAACGGAGGTATATCTTACTTGGAGCTTGCACTTCGTAGCCTATTACATAACGATACAAAATTATCTACTCCAATAGGCCTATCAACAAATTGAGCATTCCGAGATAATAATTATTACCAGGATGTCATTCACAGGAAATCTGGGCTCACTTTCCATTGTAGGATTAGATGTGTAGCTACTCCAACGGTTGGGGCTGGCTAGCACAGGAGCGATGGCGACGGCCTGCTGATTTTCTGTATATCTTCGCATCTCATCTCTGACATAATAAGCGAGCTCCTCTCTAAGAGATGACTTGATCTCCTCTCATAGCCATGCCTCACGTTCAGGTTTAGTTCTCTTCCTACTCCGATACAATTTAGAGTTATCTGAGAAACCATGTTTCCAAGGAACATAAAGACCAAGATCTCTTGTACGACCCGGGTGCTCCTTATTTTCCAAGGCCGCGGGGAGTATATCTCTCTCCCTACTTGCCTGGAATGATCCTTGAAAAAAGTCTACACTCAATGCTTTCGACAAGAGCTTGACATGTCATTTCACTTCCTACGAAGTTGTGGAGTAATTACAAGCTACGTAGCTCGATATCTTATCAGGCGGTGGGACACTTCCTCTTCTATATGGTTTCAGAAGGAGATGTCCCCCGACGACGTGGTTAATGACCTCTCTCTAATCCAATTTCGAGTACGCTCATCGGGATCGTGGCAAATAGCGGGGCGGTGTCCTTCAGGATTGCCTGCTCGTCCTCCTTCCTCCACTACGGGATTTTACCCGCATACCCAGCTGTGCCGAGTCCGTGGGGTGTGTGTGTTTTGCCTGGAGGGCCTTGTGCGCCACACTTGTACTTCTAAAATTTACGGTCGTCTTCATCGCCTTAAACTCTTCCCATTATGGTTCTAGAAATGAGTACTTATGAAAGTGTGTTAGATCCTTCTTCACGTCTGCTTGACAAGTAGGCTCTTAAAGTTCTTCCATGCTTTGCACGCCGCTAGCAAGGCATGTCATTGCACGGAGTCTTGGTGTTCTTCTGGGATCTCGAACGATGCAAAATTTTCTATCAGCAGCTCATGTTTCTGAGTCTCAGTCACGATTTTCCACGAATCGAATGTGATCTCAATTTGTTCTCGTGCAACTATTTCGACCATTCTTCGAAATGCGCACACTGCTCGGCAAGGAAGGAGAGGGGTCCCAGATCCATCGACCTCTGTGATGGTAAATCGACCTTCAGGCTTTTTCGATAATTCTCTTCCTTGGCGTTTGGATTTTGCAGCGGATGCATCCAGCGACGATGTTGAAGAATGCGTAGATGATATGTTGGCCTTCTCATATATGAAAATTAAGCACAATGTAGCATATATATATCAATACGAAAATGACATGAAATTACATAAAAGTACATGATTAAGAAGCAAATGTAGCATATACATCACACATGCATTGATATACATAAAACATAAAACAAATCTATGTTGCTGATTATTAAACATGAAACAACTACATGAACCAAATCTTAATTAATTGTTAATCATATATGTAATAGTGCGGTATAAGCATATACGTAAATTGTCTTATGCTGATTATTACCTAGATTGTTGTAAATAGTGCGGTATAAGCATATATGTAAATTTAATTCCAATATAATCAATAATGACATGAGCATGGTACAAAAAACATATAAAAAACTTAGCTATTACACAAGTACGAACACTTTTTAAGCCAATTCCATATAAGCATAAGCCCATCAAATAGACCAAGAAAGTCATCATATTTAGCATAAAGCTCAAAATTGATTAATTTGTGATTAGTGCTCTCAGATTGTAGGGTTACACAAGTTAAAACTTGGCCATCCCGCTACTATTGTCTTATACTCTTCATGAATTGAATAAGCCAAAAGAAGATTGAAACTTTGAGCTCTAAATATCAATCTAAATCTTAGAAAATATACTTTTGGTCAACTGAACAGGGATCACAAGGTGTTGAATTGGCAATCGTGTCAAGTTGACATTTAAGTTTGTGAAAATTTGCATGTTTCTAGATGATCGGCCAGCAGAGGCGATCTGGCTGATGTCTGGTGTGACCAGAATTTGGGGCGTGGTCGAACCGCATGTCCGGTGCGACTGGTTTCTAGTTGGTGGCTGGTTTATTCTAGAGAAGTGCTCATTTGTGTGCGTGAGAGAATTGGAAGCGGTCTGACGAGCCAACGGGTGGTGATCCGATCGAGATTGACCGAGTGGTTAGACTGGTATAGATGCCACGATCTGACCGGCTCACCTATTAATGGGGTTTGACTAGTGGTCAGACCAGTTATGTTGAATTTGATCGAGAGGGTTTTGAAAATTTGGGAATCAGTCATGGGTTAAGTTTTGTTGTCATAGGTCATTGTATTCATATTGCATGAAGCATGTTTGAACTAACGTGGGTTAAGTTGTGAAGAACTTATGCCCAAAATAGTTTCATAGTCTTTGATCTATAAGGTACTTGGAGGCAACCATAGTCGACGACGTAGACCAAGACTAGACTTAGGAATGAGGTGAGGTATGGTTAAAGAAGCTAGGCGGGATGGTAGGGCTCAAGCAAGCATAGAAGATAAGAGATGTTGAAGAGAAGGTTCGAGCGACGGTTCATCGAATGAAGCGGTTGGTGCAAGTGAGGTGTGGTCAGGGGAACAACTATAGAGAGATTTGCCAATACATAGGCTATTGGTGAATCTACATGTTGCAAGTATAGGGACTGCTTGCAAAGGAAGAGATGACCATGGACTAGGTTCAGGGAAGAAGTGAGGTCCACAGTCAAAGCATGGTATTTGCTAACAAGTAGGATTTGAATTCGAGCTGAAAATATACGAATGTGAACACAAATTCTATTATTGACATGGTTTATGTTGGCGAAGGGTCCTCGTGCTACCTCGGGACCATGACCATCTCGGAGCGATGACTAAAATACCCCCAGAAGTAGACCAAACACTAAAGGCAAAGTTATAACTACACTGGCCTCCCCCCCCTATAAATAGGACCCCTTATAAGGGAGAGAGGAGGCCATTTTGTAACCCTAGGACACTTATATTGAATATACTTGTGGTTGTGCGCTCTCCTTGGGTTCCTTCGCACCCTCGGCGATCTCTGTATCGACCAGGGGTGCCTCTAAGTTTACTGTCTAGACTCATACCGATAACAGTTGGCACCGACTGTGGGAATTTGAGCAAGAAGTCATGTGCCTACCACGCAGAGGTCCTTCAAGCTCTGCCTCGGGCTCCATCCACACAGAGGTTCTCCAAACTCCACCCCGGACACCTGGGGTGGCCTTCACTACCGCCCGGGGCCACTTCCTCTACCCGGACTACGCTTCGCTCCACACCCAGACTTCACTCCATACCGACCACCCTCCGCGCGTGCCCTGGGGTTCGCCCTTTGCACGACCTTGGCCTTGCCCTGTACATGACCTCCACGCACCCCCTGGGCTTTCCCGGGGTTTGCCCTCCGCGCGACCTCGGCTCGCCTCGAGCTCATCATCTGTGCACACCCCCAGCCTCCCCCCAGTTTGCACTCCTCCAAACCCCCGGCCTCCCATGTTGGACGACCGAGATGAGCCTGAGTCATGTAGTGATGAGTCATTCCCCGATGGGGGCACTACTTGCCTCGCTTTCGGCTTGGCGTGGATAGAGTCCGAGTATACTATGCGTCGCGAGATCACCACGCAGGACCAGCTCCCTGAGCAACCATACCACGAGCCGAACATGCCTCAGGCTGCAGTTCGGACATGTACGAGATTTACAGCAAAATAAGCTTTTATGTGAGAAAAAAACATTTTGAGTCATAATTGATCTTTTGTTTGCAAGTAGTATTGCATTTGTTCTTACTTGTACTTTTGGTGACTTATCTTGCTTGACAATGGTCATGATAAACAATTGTTCTTTTATTTGAACCATGAGCAAGATTTTACTTTTTAAGGAGTTTTATGCGGGGATTGGAGCTTTTGTTGAAAGCTTACTCTTTCTTAATTTTAGCACCATTCCTCATCTTGCCACTATGATCAAGTTTCTTCTTTCTCTTAAATCTGGACCACTAGTGGCTTTTGTAACTTATGTGTGAGTCATGGTGTGTCCATGCATATATTTTGCTAATTAAGAGTCAAGTGCATGTCATTTGTGCTCGCACCGATTGCTTTGTCTTTGGTGTGTAGGTGCTTTGATGATGGATTGCGGCTAGCGACAAGACCGACGCTTGGTGGCCATGGAGTGTCGTGTAAGTCCAAGTGAAGCATCATCTTAAACCGAGAGCATGGGAGAAAGATAAGAATTGTGTGGAGGCAATGCGTGCATGTGGTGTGTCAATTGGTCTTGTGCATTTCAAGTTGTGATGTTCCTTGGCACAGGCATACGAATTTGGCAAAAAGTCATGGGCATCGTATTATTCGTGCAAACCAGTGGATGGCGATTTGGAAAATTATCCAATGCTGGGTGGAGTGACCATTTGCAAAACTGTGGCACTAGTCTAAATAGTTTAGGTCACATTTTTACGATTGGAATGTCTTATCGGGCTTGTGGAGCCATTGAAAATTCGTGACTTGAAAAGCATTTAAGTGTATGAGAGTGTAAAACCTATTTGTGTATAGGTTACTGGGTTTTCCCATATGTAAGTGGTATGATCCGCTAAGAAATGGCTGATTTGGTGTGAGGTGATAGCCTCCACTATATAAGCTTTGTGTTTAGTTAAGTCTTCTAAGACTTGAGAGATTAGGGTTAAGCTTTTCTTGTATCGGAGTTTTTTTTGTGCATATGCTCTAGGCTTTGAGGCCTGCTTGATTGGAATACGCGTAGGCTTCGGAAGCAGAAAATAAAACTTTTCTACCGCGCACCCAAGAACATCATGCTAAGGAAGGATCATGGATCGTTACCACTTAGGCCGCAGTGCAGTGAAGAAGAATTGGACACCGATCCAATCACGCGCTGCCGAGGTAGTAGTGGAAGTAGCCGATCGTCCCGAACAGATCGTCTCCTCCACGCACGCCGATCAAGATCGCAACGAGCGGCGCCTCCACCGGTATCCACACGCCCGGATCGAACGCCGATCGCGAGTGTACTAGCACTCGTGAGCAGCTAGGGTTTGGCTCGGGAGGTGGCGGCTAGGTTTTGCTAGATGTTAACAGGACGAATCCCCTCCGCCCCTCGCCTCCATATATATAGACCTCCTCACGTGGGCCTCGTGGACCGAGGCCCAATAGGAGTCTATTCGGATCTCTATCCGAATTGAGCCCATATCCGAATCATATCCGAATTAGTGTTCCAACCCGTTAAGCGTGCGACCACAGAGGTTCACGTATACTTGGTCGTGACCCGAAACGCCTTTCCGTCACCATGTTAATAGCGGCCTCTAGTAAGACATATTAACCCCAAAGTATATGTAAAGATCATATCATTTGAACTCTGTAATGTTCTCTCATGTACGAATCCCTTTGCCTCACGATATAGATTGAGCTCAAGGCGAGACTGTGTCATCCTCTTAATAGCTCAATCACTCTCTCGATTCCGTGATGGATTATAAACTCGTGATTGACTCCTCAATCACCTTGGCATGGCCATGCACTTTCATAATCTATTACATCGAGGCCCAGAGATATCTCTCCCATAAGGAGGGGTAAATTCTATCTTGATCATTCACATCCCACTACATGTTTCATGGCAAACCCGAAGACTACTTTTATGACTACCGATTCTGGAGTAGTGTTTAGTAGTCCCAAAATAAGCTACTACTCATGTTGGGAACCATGATGATCTCAAGTCTAAGGACTCTACATAAACACTACTTGAGACCAACCGATGACACATGGAATCTCTGCAGTTGTCTCATGGCAGTCTATCCAACATATGTTCACTAACACATGTCCATATTATTGATTTGGTATCACCATACCATGATCCATGAGACATGATCATCAATCAATACATATGCTGATCTTTGTCTTTGAATCATATTTGTTCCTCATATGATATACGATCAGGGATCATTTAGAAATAGCAACATCTTAGTATTTAAGAGTCTCATGAATAAGTCACATACTCATTGATCAATAATGATGATGTCTATTCCAAGGAACAAAGTAATGTATCATAAACATAGTATGTGATATATACAACATCTCCATGTTGCCTCTAGGGCATATCACTAATGAGCTCCCACTTGCACTAGAGTCAACCATGTAGGTATCTAATACCCATTGCCCTAGTGTGAGCCTCATGCTTTGGCTGGGGAAGCGGCTTTGTCAACGGATCTGTAATGTTCAAATCCGTTTGTACTTTGCATATCTTCACATCGCCTCTCTCCACTATCTCGCGAATGAGATGAAATCGCCGTAAAATGTGCTTGGACTTCTGGTGCGATCTAGGCTCCTTGGCTTGCGCAATGGCCCCACTATTGTCACAGTAGAGGTCCATTGGGCTGGAGGCACTAGCCATCACACCAAGCTCAGAAATAAATTTCTTGATCCAAACAGCCTCTTTGGCAGCTTTAGAAGCTGCTATGTACTCGGCTTCTGTTGTAGAATCAGCAACCGTCTGCTACTTGGAACTCTTTCAGATTACCGCACCGCCATTCAGGCAGAACACAAATCCAGATTGCGATCTAAAATCATCTTTGTCAGTTTGGAAGCTAGCATCGGTGTAACCATTTACAACGAGCTCTTCCTCACCTCCATAGACAAGGAACACATCTTTAGTTCTTCTCAAGTACTTCAAGATGTTCTTTACGGTAATCCAGTGACTTTCACCTGGATCTGACTGGTATCTACTCGTAGCACTTAAAGCATACGAAACATCTGGACATGTACAAAGCATGGCATACATAATGGACCCAATAGCCGAAGCATATGGAATCGCATTCATTTTATCCCGCTCATCAGGTGTACTAGGACACTGATTCTTGCTAAGATTTATACCATGTGACATAGGTAGAAAACCTTTCTTGGAATCATGCATATTGAACCTTTTCAACACCTTGTCAATGTACGTATCTTGGCTTAATCCAATTAGCCTTTTTGATCTATCTCTATAGATCTTGATGCCAGAATATATGCTGCCTCTCCTAAGTCTTTCATAGAGAAACTATTTTTAATGAAGACTTAATGATTCGAGCAAAAGAATGTCATTTCCGATCGTAATATGTCATCCACATATAAGACCGTAAATACGAGTGCGCTCCCACTAGCCTTTTGTAAACACAAGGCTCTTCTTCGTTCTTGATGAAACCAAACCCTTTGATTACTTCATCAAAGCGAATGTTCCAACTCCGAGATGCTGCTTTAATCCATAAATGGATCTTTGGAGCTTGCATATCTTTCCAATCGATTGCGGATCGACAAAACCGTGGGTGTGTCATGTACACATCCTCACTCGATTTCCATTAAGGAAAGCTGTTTTGACATCCATTTGCCATATTTCATAGTCGAAATATGCAGCAATCGCTAGAATGATCCGAATAGACTTTAGCATTGCGACGGGCGAAAAGTTTCATCATAATCAATACCTTGAATTTGTTTGAAACCTTTGGCCACTAATCGCGCTTTATAGATGTGAACATTTCCATCTATGTCTATCTTTTCTTGAAAACCCATTTGCATTCAATGGTTTTAACACCATCAGTGGATCAACCAAGTTCCAAACTTGATTATCGTGCATGGATTCAATTTGGATCTCATGGCTTCAAGCCATTTCTCGTAGTCTGGTCCCACCATTGCTTCTTCATAGGTCTTAGGCTCATCGTTGTCTAACAACAATATGTCCCGTTGTTGAGTAGTCAAGAACATGTACCTCTCGGTGCACGACGTGACCTTCGACCTACGTGGTCTTTGGTGTGTCCACAATGAGTTCTTCAACAGTTTGTTCATCCTGTTGTGGTTCAGAGGAGCTGAAACGTTATCAGTGTTTCTTGAATTTCTTCAAGTTGCACTTGTGCTCCCACTATCCCTTCTTGAGAGAAACTCTTTCTCTAAGAAGACACCATGCCAAGCGACAAACACTTTGCCTTCTCCTCGATTATAAAAGTAATATCCTTTTGTTTCCTTAGGATACCCGATAAAGAAGCATTTATCAGATTTAGGAGTGAGCTTATCGATTGTAAACGTTTTACATAAGCCTCACATCCCCAAATCTTAAGAAAAGATAAGCTAGGACGTTGTCCCGTCCACATCTCATATGGTGTCTTTTCTACGATTTTGATGGAACCCTATTTAGTGTGAACGTGGTACGTTTCAAGAGCGTACTCCAAAAAGACAACGGAAGATCACTTTGGCTCATCATGGAGCGCACCATATCTAATAAGGTGCGATTTCTCCGTTCAGATACCCTATTCCATTGAGGTGTTCCTGGCGGAGTCAATTGTGGAACAATTCCACAATCCTTTAGATGATTGCCAAACTCATGGCTCAAATACTCGCCTCCACGATCAGATCGTAGAAACTTGATTGTCTTGCCTAAATGATTTTGCACTTCATTTTGGAATTCCTTGAACTTTTCAAAGGATTCGGACTTATGCTTCATTAGGTAGATATACCCATATCTACTAAAGTCATCAGTAAAAGTTATGAATCACGAAAACCACCTCCGTTAAGCTCATTGGTCCACATACATCGGTATGTACGAGTGCTAATAAGTCATTTGCCCGTTCACCTTGACCGGTGAAAGGTGCCTTTGTCATCTTGCCAAGTAAACAAGATTCGCATGTCTCTAATGATTCAAAATCAAATGAGTGCAGAATACCATCTCTATGGAGCTTCGCATGCGTTTCTCATTTATGTGACCTAGCGGCGATGCCAAATAAACGTGGGATTCAAATCATTCGGACGTTGCCTCTTTGCATTAATGTTATAGACCGTGACCCTTCAAGAGTAAGAACGTATAACCCATTCACCAATGGAGTATGACAATAGAACATATCTTTGAAATAAAGAGAACAACCATTGTCCATAGATTTAAAGTCATAACCTTCGCTTGCAAACATGAAGCGAAATAATGTTCTTTGAAAGAGATGGAACACAATAACAATTATTCAATTCCAAAACTAATCTCGAAGGTAAAGACAATGGCATGGTGCCAACACTACCGCAGCAACTTTTGCTCCATTGCCAACGCGAAGATCCACTTCGCTCCTCCTCAAACTTCTACTTATTAGCCCCGCAACGATTTGCAAATGTGAGCAACCGATCCGGTATCAAATACCCAAGAATTAGTGGAAGAAGTAGCAAGATTGATTTCTATAACATTTATACTGGAGTGGAAGTCATACTTCCTTCTTCTTCTCAAGATCCTCCAAGTACTTTGGGCGTTCCTTTTCCAATGTCCCGATTGCTTACAGAGTAACAATCGCATCGAGATGAGCATCGCCTTCTTGTCTTTCTTGGCCTTAGAACCGCTCGCGATCGCATCGAGCTTTCTTTCTTTTGACCGCGCTTCTCTTGACATAGGGCTTGCCCTTGCCTTTCTGCATCATCATCACATGATTGCTGCTTTTCTTAATGCTATCCTCGCAGATTTTAGCATCCCATGCAACTCACCGTGGTCTTGTCCAGTTGTTCATGTTAAAGTTCATTATGAATGGCTCAAAGCTCGGGGGGAGCGATTGGAGAATCACATCAGTAGCCAACTCTTGGCTAAGGGGAAAACCAAGCTTTTCCAGACTCTCAATGTAGCCAATCATCTTAATCACATGAGGGTCGACGGATTCCCTCTCGCAAGCTCGCACGCAAATAAGGACTTTGAAGTATTGAACCTCTCAGCCCTTGCTTGGTTCTCAAACATACCACGTAGCCCCACAATGATATTGTAGGCATCTGTGTTCTCATATTGCTTCTGAAGCTCAGAGGATATTGTGGCAAGCATGAGACAGCTCACATCAAGGCAATCATTCGTTTGCTTCTCATAAGCTCTCCGTGCAGCCACAGTAGCATTATCAGGCAAGTCTTCGGGGTAAGGAGACTCAAGGACATACTCCTTGCGCTCTTGCTTGAGAACAATTCTCAAGTTGCGATACCAATCCAAAAAGTTTGTTCCATTGAGTTTTTCTTTCTCAAGAACAGATCGTAAATTAAAACTACTGGATGCGGCGTTAATGACATGATCTACAACACAAGAATATGCAAAGTTTAGCACTATGTTTATGTTCATCTTTATTAAACTATTTAGCAAAAGACTCCCACTATGAGTTTTGCAACAAAAACTCTCTAAGTTACAAAGTGGGTAAAGATCCTCATTTCACTAATTCCTAGTGAGCTTTGGCATCATGGCTAGAAAACTAGTGACATGGGTAAGCAACACCTTGCTAATCACATCCCTATGTGACTCTACTTTGGGTGACATCGGTATGCCTCGGCCCCAATCTATGCCCCAAGGTCCAAAACTATTTTGATAACCTTGTTAAGTAAACCAAATACTTCCGCATGTAGATGTCCGACATCTACCCCAAATGATGATGATAACCGATGGCACTCTACTTTGGTAGACCTACCATGCGGTGATCATTATCTTTGGTGCAACATATGGAAGGGCATTAACACCTAATTTTAAGAGGATTCTATCCTACCAAAGCAACATATCACATATATCATTGCATAAGAATAAGATAGATAACATCATAGATAAACACATTTAATCGTGAAGTAGTATGGCCCAAAAATGGTGATATCCATCTCCAAGTAGGTGTAGACGATCTCTATCCTCCACATCACTCCTTTAGGCCACCATGCTTAAAAGCTTGTAACCTCAAAACTAGGCTACTACCTATAATAGCTAGAAATTGAAGATTACAAAGATAGATTCAAGCATTAAGGTCGACACGCAGGTCGTTAAATACAATATATACAGCTAACAATAGCTGAAATAATCATGACACGCAGGCCATGAACGAATATTACATGCATCACATACATCTCATATATTCAAATAAGTTATAGGGCCATACTATTCACACCATTCCCTGCAAAAACAAGTTAGACGTAGAATCGCATTCTACCTAACGATGTGAACCCACGACGCTATACAAGGGGGGATACACACGGCGGTCCCGCTGGCCGGTCAAAATTACATAGAATCTCTGCATCTATGAAATTACCTCACAGAATTACATAGATCGCATCTATAAAATCGCTATGAAAATCTTATCGAGCCGATCAAATCAACCCAAATCCGAGCCATTCAAAATGTCTCAATTTTCATTAGATCAATCATATTGATCATCGCGATCGGTATACTTGAGGAGACCACAACACAAGACCTCGATCTGTTGGCTCGACTCATCGACAGCGCGCAGCTAGCCCCGATGGTGATTCCAGCCAGTAGGGGCAAGTCGCGCGTACATCAAAGAAGGAGCACGAACTAATCTTTTTGGCCTTATGATGCTATCAACTCATACCTATTTCAACCCCTTATGACCGATTAATCTCATCAACCCGTGCTACCTGATTTAGACTGTAATAGATCCAATCTACTACTATCGCATATCAACATATGCGCTGATCCAGATGCAAACTAAGCAAGATGGCTCGATACCACCGATTGGAATACGCGTGAGGCTTCGGGCGAAAACAAAACTTTTCTACCGCGCACCCAAGAACATCATGCTAAGGAAGGATCATGGATCGTTACCACTTAGACGCGCAGCGCAGCGGAAGAAGAATTGGACATCGATCCAATCACGCGCGTCGAGGTAGTAGTGGAAGTAGCCGATCGTCCGAATAGATCGTCTCTCCACGCACGCCGATCAAGCACGCAACGAGCAGCGCCTCCACCGGTATCCACACGCCCGGGCCGAACGCCGATCGCGAGTGTACTAGCACTCGTGAGCGCCTAGGGTTTGGCTCGGGAGGTGGCGGCTAGGGTTTTGCTAGATGTTACCAGGACGAATCCTCCGCCCCTCGCCTCCATATATATAGACCTCCTCACGTGGGCCTCGTGGACCGAGGCCCAATAGGAGTCTATTCGGATCTCTATCCGAATTGAGCCCATATCCGAATCATATCCGAATTAGTGTTCCAACCCGTTAAGCGTGCGACCACAGAGGTTCACGATACTTGGTCGTGACCCGAAACGCCTTTCCGGTCACCATGTTAATAGCGGCCTCTAGTAAGACATATTAACCCCAAAGTATATGTAAAGATCATATCGGTGAACTGTAATGTTCTCTCATGTACGAATCCCTTTGCCTCACGATATAGATTGAGCTCAAGGCGAGACTGTGTCATCCTCTTAATAGCTCAATCACTCTCTCGATTCCGTGATGGATTATAAACTCGTGATTGACTCCTCAATCACCTTGGCATGGCCATGCACTTTCATAATCCATTACATCGAGGGCCAGAGATATCTCTCCCATAAGGAGGGGCAAATTCTATCTTGATCATTCACATCCCACTACATGTTTCATGGCAAACCCGAAGACTACTTTTATGACTACCCAGCCACGGAGTAGTGTTTAGTAGTCCCAAAATAAGCTACTACTCATGTTGGGAACCATGATGATCTCAAGTCTAAGGACTCTACATAAACACTACTTGAGACCAGCGATGACACATGGAATCTCTCGCAGTTGTCTCATGGCAGTCTATCCAACATATGTTCACTAACACATGTCCATATTATTGATTTGGTATCACCATACCATGATCCATGAGACATGATCATCAATCAATACATATGCTGATCTTTGTCTTTGAATCATATTTGTTCCTCATATGATATACGATCAGGGATCATTTAGAAATAGCAACATCTTAGTATTTAAGAGTCTCATGAATAAGTCACATACTCATTGATCAATAATGATGATGTCTATTCCAAGGAACAAAGTAATGTATCATAAACATAGTATGTGATATATACAACATCTCCATGTTGCCTCTAGGGCATATCACTAACACTGCTATCTTAAGAGATTGGCTATAAAATATTCGTCTTTAAGTGAAATAAACATCCAAAGTTTGCCCAAGTGAGTTATGTCATGGATCTCCTCTTGCACTTTTTATTTACTTGGCTTTCTTGTTTGGATTTCTCTCTTCTTGATATTCTTGGTGCTAAGGATGTGTAAGAGGTTTGTATATCTCCTAGAGATAATATTCCATCCATCTAAGCATGATCTAAAGAAAGTTATTGAGTTTACTTGTATTTTCTCAAAGGAGAGGTGATTTTGGATTTTGCTCTTGTGAGTGATTTGTGTCAAATTCGTGATGTGATTTAGTTTTCTATGACATGTGAAAATCTATCCAAGGTCATTTAGATCATCTTGAATTTACGGCAAGACCACATCAAGATTTTCTGTTTTGGTCCGGTTTCAGTGCTCCTCAAAAGAAAAAGGTTAGAATTTTATCAATGATTCTCTCGATTGTATATTAGAATAGAATCCTAACATACTAATGAAGGTGCTTGCCAAGTTTCAAGTTATTTGAACCAACGGGTCAAAAGTTCCATCAGTTTTCGATTTTGAAATCGTATTTATTTTACTATTCCTGTATTGATTTTACTGTAGCAGTGGTACTATTGAGGATACTGTAGGGGTACTACCTATTCTAACTGTCAAACTATAGCGGTACTACTGAAGTTACTGTAGCAGTATTAACGATTTTGTACAATTTTGTTTGGATCTTTTTGTGTGAGTAATTATTCTCTGGACTTTATAACTTCTCATAGTTATTAGAGCGAAGAACTCGGAGTCAATCGCTAGCGGTGGTGAGCGACCATAGATAGGGAAGAAGGTGATCAGGCAATGAGGAAGCTAGTCAGTGGTGCACTAGAGGGGATAGGAGAGGAAGGGACTGGAAGTGGAGACGGCGACAACGACTCAGGTAGGGAGGATCCAACAAGGCGGTAGGGCGGCAACACCTAGGTGGCAAATTTGTGAAAGTGAAGAGGAGCATAGGCTAGTGTTGAACAAAAGGGGACATTTATAGTTATATAATAAATACAACTTTATTTTAAATATAAACATATGTATTATAGTATGTAACTATGCAATTATGCGACTAATTTGGTTAATCTCGAAAATAAACCAACAACAAAAGCGTCAACTAATGGCCCTATTTTTTTGCTTTAATTAGCTTTTAGCTTATCTCAACAATCACTATTGATTAGACTAATATATCACAACCAAAAGTCATAAATCACAACTCAAAAGAACAAGCCTAATGCCTGCCTAGATAGAAAAGGAACACGATTGAAGTCACATGACTGAACTTAAATTCATAGTGACTAACTGAAATCCATGGACAATGCATTAGACCTACTTTTCAGTAGGGTAGATATCAAGTTAGCTCGGCTCAGCTCACCCAAACTCGTTAGTAAGTATAGCTAGGCTCGACTTAGTTTGTTAAGCAAACAGGCATAAATGCCTGCTCAGCTTGACTTGGCTTAAAAGCTCAAGCAGGCTCATTAGGCTTGGTTGACCAGAGCAAGACAACTTTGTAGCAGAGGAGATGAGATAGTGAGGGATTGCACAGTTGAACCCTGGTGTGAGCGGCGGAGGTGGAGGCAAACAACCTCCTCACTCAACGGTTATTGGACTCCATACTTGGTTGTCACTCTTCACACAATGAGGTTGGAGGCAAAGGGGGCAGGCGCATAGGGCAAGCGGAGGCAGAGGGCTGAATTGGACAGCAAGAATTTTTCAGATGGGCAGCTCGCTAGCACAGAAGTAGCGGTTGCGCTTGTGTTGTGCCTGTGCGATGCGATAGGGCTGATAGGCTAAGACCTTGTTAGGCAACAGATGCATGTAGCTTGTTGGCCTGTAAGGGCCTGATTGTTAGGGTGTATAAGCTTGAGCCAGTCTCCTTATATGCAGAATCTTTCGCATATTTGGATGGCTAGACGCATAAAGTGTCGAGACCCAAATATGCAAATTCGGACTCTCTGTGTAAACTGCACTAGTCTAGGATCATGCTAGTGCACACAGTTAAACATAGATGTAATCACAACCATACACACGCTAAAATAAAAGGGAAACCTCAAATAATAAATCTCAAAGGTACAACCTTATGGCTAAGCTTACAATATCTCTAGCCGGAAGGGCTTTACATCTAGTAGCGGGAAATCCAAAATAAAGCGTAGCGGCCAATCGACAAGCCCATAAGCTATCGATTGGAGAACGAAGTCCTAATCCGTGAAGTCGTTGAAGTACTCTCCTTTTGAAACCTCCTACTGATAAAACTCCTCCTCAATTGAGCAACATAGGCGTAAAGCCGTGAGTACATTGGTACTCAGCAAGTCGTTTGTAATAAATGAATATGATATAGTATGTAAGGCTTACCAATGGAGGGCTGCTATGTTAATTTGCATGAAACGATATTTGAAAGTAAATATGAATAAATAAATTGAAAGCGACCTTTAAGTAAACAGTAATAAATAAATAATCAAAGGAATTGAAATAAACCACTTATGGACATCCCATCCATAAGCTAAACCAACAGTGAACTACCTATTCACTTTTAAACCATAAACCACAAGTTTAAATGAAATCACTACCCCTCGTGTGAAATCATCGAGCATTGTCCATAACCGAGGACACGGCTATTCGAATAGTTTTACACCCTGTAGAGGTTGCACAACTGTACCCACACAATATGATTAGCCTCGGCCTAAGGAAATCACAATAAGGCCTTTACAAAGTTCAACTCCAACTCAATCCCGCCCGCTAGGGTTTCGCATCACACCCCCCTTGCGCCACATGGAAATCAGCAACCATGTCCATCACAATGGCGAGATTGAAATTGTCATATCCCAAATTAATCAGCTAGGTCTATCCCATACTAGACATGTGGTTTGCATGATAAAGCTCATATCAATGGCGCACAAAGTTAGGTCCTTAGGTTTATCCAGCGAAGCTACCACATCCCACGAAATGAATCTGCACTTCCCCTTTTACTGCACGATCAATCGCCCGAGTGAATAAATCAAGTTTGTATAACCACACCAATGACACACCAATGTCATGGCACAAATTTTAATAAATGTGGCACCAGCCACGGTTCCATATCTCGTTAAGTCAATTTAATAATTCACATGTGATGATAAACTCAATGGTAAAAATAAGCAATGCTAAGCATGCTAATCGTAGAACCCATGTGACATTAAGCATAGCATCACTAGTAAATTTTCCAACCTATGGTGACAATGGCATCACGGTGTTCAAAGTTATCAAGGAGGGATGTAGTCAATTGGGGTAATAACTATCAAGTACAAGGTTTTGTAATAAAGTAGCAATGCAATGTAATTTAAAATAAAATAATTAAATAATAGATTGCAAACTGGGTTCAACATGATCAAAGGACATGACTTGCCTTGGTTATGCTCAGCGAGGTACTCGGGGTCTTCGAGCGTCGCTCCTGCTCCTCCGGAATCGGAATCTAACGAGAGAGAAAACGACCGAAAAAACAAAAAACACATAAAATGATAAGAAAATTAACTCCAAAAACCTTGAAACTAGAACCAAAAGCTAGAGCTCAATTTTAGATGAATTTAAAAAAAACGAGGTCAATCAGAGCTAGGCCGAAGGAGAACGGGCTCTTGGAAAAATTCACCCTAAAGGAAAATACTGAAAATTCGAAAAATACACTATGCTATGGACCGGGTTCACAAGAGAGAGGGGTTCACGGTGGACCAAGTTTACCAAACAGTGCAAGGGCTGACGTGGCACGCGCTGATGTTGACACGTGGCACATTAACGTGGCGGCTGACGTGGCACCCAGGGCGGTTTTTGGCTGATGTGGCATGACACATGGCATGCCTTGTGGCAATAGGGCTGACGTGGTTGCCACGTGGGTTAGGGCTGACGTGGACGGCTCGGAGGCGGTGGCGACGACGGGATCGGATGGGTGAGGATGCGACGCGTGGCACGATCATGGCCGTGGATCTAGATCCGAAGGGACGGTCGTGATCGGGGGGCAGGGCCGTTGGATCTGCCACGCGTGTCTCGGGGCTCGCCACGCGAAGCATCGTGCGGACGCGAGGCGGGGCACGGCGCGGGCGTGGGCGCGTCGACCGAGGCATGGGCGCGGGGCACGGCCGAGGGTGTGCGAGGCGAGCAGGGTCCAGCGGTGCGGCGATGATGGTGGTGCGGCGCGGTGACCAGCGCAGTGGAAGAAGGGGGGCGGGGTGGCTTACCAGCGGTGGAGGTCGCAGGAACCGAGGACGGCGGGGACGGGCGTTGGGGTGGTGGCGCACGGCTAGTGGCGGTGACGGCAGCGGAGCGCAAGAACCAAGGGTGGCGGCGGTGGATGTGGTACGCGAACCGAGGTGGTGGCGAAGTTTATATCACATGAACCGAGACAAGTTTGGGAAGAACACGGGTGTGGTTTCCGCATAGGGGACGAAGGGCTCGGGCGACCGACACGTGGCTCCAGAGCGGAATCAGATGGTAGGCGCGAGTGAGCGGGCGAACACGCGGGGCGAGGGGGCGTCCGGATGAGTGCCACGTGGCATGCGGAGGAATCGGGTGGTGGACGCACTGGATCGGTGGGGGCGGCTAGGTCACCGAGGGCGGGCGCGCGCGGTCGGGCCGGAGGCCAACGTGTGGTCGGGTAGGTGGGCCGAGGGAATGGGCGGAGGGCAGTGAGGGTTGGGCCGAGGGTTCAACCCGCTAGGGTTTTGAAGGTTTTTCCCAAATTTTCTTTTAAATAAATCCAGATAAAATGAAAAGGGCTCTAGAAAATAGCAAATAAATCCCAAAAATACCAAAAAAATCCTTCAGACACAAGAAACTCGAATAAAACATTTTTAGCTCATGTTAAAGTTTATTTTAATCATATTAAATCATTTTAAATTCTAAAAATTCATTTTAAGCTTGTTTTAATTCCAAAAAATTTATTTTTTGAAAACGGGGCTTTATAAACTCCAGAAAAACAGGATGTTACAAACCTTACCCCCTTAAACGAGATCTCAACCCCGAGATCTGGGCTAACTAAGAGAATAGGTTTGGAATCTCGGCCTTGAGGTCCTCATCGCGCTCCTAGGTGGCTTCTTCCTCTGAATGGTTTCTCCACTAGACTTTGCAAAAATGAACAATCTTATTCCTGGTCACACGCTCTAGCACTTCCAAAATTCTGACTGGGTGCTCTTTGTACGACAGATTCTCCTGAAGATCAACAGCCTCAACTGGCACAATCTCCTTTGGCATTTTCAGACACTTCTTCAACTGAGACACATGGAATACATCACGTACCCCACTGAAGGACGCAGGTAGCTCTAACTGATAAGTAACCTCTCCCCCGCGTTTTAGAATCCTGAACGGTCCAACATACCTCGATGCTAACTTTCCTTTTAACTGAAACCTTTTCACACTTTGAATGGTGTGATCTGGAGATATACAAAATCATCTGGCTCAAAACTCAGCTCTAGACGTCTGGTATCTGCATAGCTCTTCTGTTTGGCCTGGGCAGTTTTCAATCTCTCCTGAATCAAACGGACCCTATCCTCAGCTTCCTTTAAACAGTCTAGACCAAACACCTGACCTTCCTCCGTCTCTTTCCAATTGAGAGGGGTCCTACATTTTCTGCCACACAATGCCTCGAACAGTGATATCTGCAAACTGGACTGGTAACTGTTGTTGTACGAAAACTTTGCAAAAGGCAAACAGCTGTCCCACTTAACTCCATGATCACATGCCCTCAATATGTCCTCAAGAATCTGATTTACTCGCTGTTTGACCATCTGTCTAGGGATGATATGTTGTGCTGAAATTTAGGTGAGTTCCCATTGCCTCATGGAAATTTCCCCAAAAATGAGAGGTGAATTGCGATCCACGATCTGACACTATTTTCTTTGGCACTCCGTGTAAACTGACAATTTTTGACATATAAAGCTCTGCTAATCTGCCACCACTGTAAGTTATCTTGACTGAAATGAAATGAGCAACCTTGGTCAAACGGTCCACGATGACCCAAATCGAATCATAACCCTCTTTGGTCTTTAGCAAACCGACTATGAAGTCCATACCAATTTCTTTCCACTTCCACTCTGGAATTTTTAATGGTTGTAGCAAACCTACTGGCTTCTGATACTCTGTCTTTACTCTCTGACAGACATCACAAAGTGCCACATACTCAGCGATCTCACGCTTCATGCTTGGCCACCAATACTTATCCTTATTGTCTTGGTACATCTTGGTACTGCCAGGGTGAATCGAATACAACGACTCATGGGCCTCTTTTAACAACAAATCCTTTAACTCTTTCTTATTTGGTACACACAGACGCTGCTTGAACCACAAGGTTTCTTGCTTATCCTCTGTAAATCCTGACTCTTTCTCTTTACTCATGTTTTCTCTGATCCGCTGAAATGCCTCATCATCTGACTGAACCTGATGAATATGACCATCCAAAGTTGGCTGCAACTCCATCGTGGCTAAAAATCCTTCCTCAACTAATTCCAAACTGAACTTTTGGAATTCCTCATACAAAGCTAGCTGACTTTCTTTAACCAACACTGTATTGCAATAAACATTTCTACTCAAAGCATTTGCGACCACATTGGCCTTTCTAGGATGATAATGTATGCTGATATTATAATCCTTTATTAATTCCAACCACCTCCTCTTCCTGAGGTTGATCTCGACTTGGGTAAAGATGTATTTCAAACTCTTATGATCTGTGTAAACCTCACATCTATTACCCATGAGATAATGACGCCAAATTTTTAAAGCATGCACTACGACTGCTAACTCCAAATCATGAGTAGGGTAGTTCTCCTCATACGGTCGCAATTAGCGTGAGACATAAGCTACCACTCTCTTTTCCTGCATCAGTACACATCCCAAACCTTTGCGAGAGGTATCGCAATAAATCTCAAAATCCTTGTTTGTATCTGGTAACACTAGCACTGGGGTTGTGGTCAAACTCCCTTTTAACTTCTGAAAACTTTTCTCGCACTCTGGCGTCCATGTAAATTTCTTTTCCTTCTTGAGCAACTGTGTAAGGGGTCTGGCTACACTGGAAAATCCCTCAATGAAGCGATGGTAATATCCTGCCATACCCAAAAAACTCCTGACCTAGGTCACTGAGGAAGGTGACTGCCAATCCAACACATCTATCACTTTTCCAGGGTCAACTACAACTCCTTCTACTGTCATCACATGGCCTAGGAAGACGACTTTCTTCATCCAAAATTCACACTTGCTGAATTTGGCATACAACTGGTGATATCTCAATTTCTGTAATATCATCCTCAAGTGTTCCTCATGTTCCTTCCCATCCTTGGAGTAGATTAAAATGTCGTCAATGAACACAATGACAAACTTGTCCAAAAATTCCATGAACACCTTATTCATCAAATACATAAAGTAAGCTGGAGCATTGGTCAGACCAAATGACATCACTTTGAAGTCGTACAGACCATAACGAGTCAAGAAAGTTGTCTTAGGTATGTCCTCCTTTCGAATCCTCATCTGATGGTATCCTGACCTTAAATCAATCTTAGAGAAAGGGTATTTATTCTTGATGGTGACCTCATTAAGTGCTCTGTAATCCACACACATGCGCTGACAACCATCCTTCTTTTTAACAAATAACACTGGTGCTCCCCACGGGGATGAACTCGGTCTGATATAACCCTTGTCCAAAAGCTTCTGAATTTACTTCTTCAATTCTGCTAAGTCATTGGCAGGCATCCGATAAGGTCTCTTGGAAATCGGAGCGGTACTTGGTACAAGCTCGATCAGAAACTCAACCTCTCACTCTGGTGGCATACCTGGGAGATCCTCTGGGAACACATCGGGGTACTCTCTGACAACTGGTACATACTCCAACTGAATCACCTTGCTCTGGCAAACCATGACTTCATCTGGCTGACTCATGTTGGCTGCAAACTGTACCTTACTCCCATCTGAACAGATCAAGGTCACTACTCTGCTTCCACAATCTAACACTGCCTGATGGTTCTTGAGCCAATCCATACCCAAGATCACATCTAAGGACTGGATATCCAAAATGATCAAATCTGCACTTAACTTAACTCCTTGAATGGTTATCTTAACTCCTGGACAACCTAGGTTAGTGCTCAACTTGGAACCGGGGGATTGAATCAAAAGAACAGATCCAAGAGCAACGGTTTTCAACCGTCGCTTTAAAGCAAAACTCCGAGAAACAAACAAATGTGAAGCTCCAGAATCATACAAAATTGTAGCAGAGACTGAATGGACTAGAAACTTACCGATCACAACTTCTGGCGCTGCCTGGGCCTCCTCTGTAATGACATGGTTCACCTGGCCTCTCACAACTGGTGCTCTGTTGGCTTGGCCTGATGCCGGGGGTGCTCCTCCTCCTGCTCCTAGGGCAGGAGTTCGATCTGGTGTGGATCCCAAGTTGAAGCGAACTGGGGTCGGGGCTTGCCTCTGGGGGCACTTGCTAGCATAGTGTCCTAGATCATGACACTTGAAGCAAGTGATAGACGCCGCTGGATTGGTGCTCCTCTGCTACTGACCACCTAATCCACCGGGACACTATCCTGACTGCTGCAGACGCGGCGCTGGGGTCGGGGTCTTAAAGACTGGTTGTTGCTGTGGTACTTGTGCAGGCTGGTAGGAACCAAAACTGGGCCTCTGGGACTGATGTGACTGTGATTCCTGCTGGATCATCCTACTCTCCTCAATAAGTATAGCCTTATCCACCATGTGCTGAAAACTGATATAGTCATTACCCACCACTTGTACTTTCAATCCTGGGTTCAAGCCTTTCTTGAACCTCCTCTAGTGAGCTACATCTGTGGCTACGTCCTTTGCGCGTACCGAGCTAACTAAGTGAATTTATTGAGATATTCACTCACTGACATGTTCTTCTATTGCAACTCTCTGAACTCATCCTTCTTCATCTCGATCACCCTATCTAGGATATAGGTGTGACGAAAGGAGCCGGTGAACTCTACCCATGTGATACTGTTCTGGTCCTTATGAGCGGCGCAGTAGTTCTCCCACCACTCTACTGCGACTCCCTCAAGCTGGTGTGCTACATACAGCACCTTCTCCCTATCGGTGCACTGGGCCAGGTTCAGTTTCTTCTCAACTGAACGGATCCAATCGTCTGCCTCCAAAGGTTCTAAAGAACTAGAGTAGGTAGGCGGTCTCGTCCTCATGAACTCTGTATAGCTAGACGACTGACGTGCTGCCTGAGGTGCTACTGGCTCCCGATGCTAACGCTGCATCACAACATTCATGTTCTGCTTCATTGCCTGCATCATCTATGTTTGAGCCACCAAGAAATGACTGAGGGCGAGGTCCAAGGTCGGTGGAACTGCCTGGGCGACACTGCTCTCTGGATCCTGGTTTGCCTGGCTGCGACCTGAAGAGTTCCTGGTATCAACTATTTTGCTGCTGCTCTTAAAAGGAAAACAGTGCTGACTGACCAAGGGCGGAAGACGAGAGGGAAAAGCATAGATAAGAGGGGTAAAATCGTCTAAGGGGGTTTTCTAATAGCAACCTGAACTAAACAAACACTTAGCCAAAAAGGCTAACAACAGAACTGAGCAAAATAACTCCAATAAAAAGATTGACATGATTGCAATATAATACTTCTAAGGGCAAGATTTGCAGCTCACATCACACACAACTGTAAATAAAATCCAGCATTCTACTCTCACTCAGATCCTAACAGGTAGGGCTCACTACTCTCATCCTCTGAGTCGCTGTAGACGACCCACGAGTTGCGAACTAGCGGTGATTGCACTTTCACTGGGACTGGAATGAAGTGCCGGAGATACTCCTGTCGGTTGCCAGTGATGCATCATCTCTCCTCTGGGCTCGGCGGTGTAGGCGACGGTAGAGGTACTGGTGATTACGGTCAGGGCTCCTCCCTGACCGACTACGGTAGACTGGGGCTGGCTCCATACTGCTCATTGAACTTCCGGATGAGCATGGACATGTTGATCTTGTATAGCCTGCAAAGTCGTCGGATGGCCTTGTGTGCAGCTCCTTGTGCTGACCACTCTCCACAAGCACTGATGTCCTTGAAGCTGTGGTGTAGAACTTGCTTGTCGATGTAGGATCAAGGATAACCGACTAGAGGGGGTGAATAGGAGATTTTAAAATTCTTAGCTAAATTAAACAATTAATGACTAGAAGAATCAGGGAAATCAGAACTACCGCCGTGCAAAGTGCGGAACTACCGCATTTACTGTAGCACTCCGTAACGGCTATGTCAGACGATCAGCACTAGCCGTTTGAAATTCGGCGCGGTACTATCGCCATTATAAGTGCGGTACTACCGCTCTGCGGTAGTTCCGCTGGACATGCAGTACTACCGCACAACGGTTGTTTCGCCGTGCTAAATCCGGTACTTCCGATTTCTGGCTCGTTTGGTTTTTCTTCTGGGTGCTTTCTGGAAAAAGCATACCGGAAATCGGTAGTTCTGTAAATCATACGGTACTACTACGCTGCGGTAGTTCCGCCATTGTAAAACCGGAACCACCGATTTTATTTGAGTTTAAGTCCCTAGAAGGGTGCTCTCTGAAAAAACGTACCGCTGTAAAATCGAAACTACCAAACTGCGGTAGTTCCGCTGTGTACATGTCGGAACTACCGCAGGCCGGTAGTTCCGCTGTGTCTACAGTACTATCGTTTTTACTGGGAGAGCACAGTTAACTTTTAGAGTTTAGTTTCAAATGCACGCATAATCCTATATTGATCCAATGTGCACCAAAATATGCTATCAATCTACTTTCACAAATCCCTCTTAATAGTACGGCATTCAACCTATAATCCGGTCTTCCACCTTTACTCCTAAACCGGTGAAATTTAAAATAGACCTAAAAACTTATGTACCTCATCTTCGAATTCTTGACGTCAATATTCCTTACAGCTTGTTCTTTACCTTTGCACAGATGAGACTTTATCTATACAATCTGTCGAAACCGGATTTAGAAATCCGAATTCCTCTGTGATTTCTGCCTTCGCTCCTGGATCGATAGCGGTGCTCACGATTACATCATCAGTATATCGAAAACATATTAAGCGAAAGCATAATTAATACAGTAATAACTTACATGAGCCGATTAGGCCGGGAAAGCGGAGAATGCAGCAGCGGAAAATCTTCACACAAGTGGAACCCACGAGACTTGCCCACAGGCAGCCAACTGGGGTTTCGCGACCTATGTCCATGGCCTTCTTGAATACCAGCTCTGTCGACCCTTCTGGAGCATTGCAAGGCCTTCTTCTATTTTTGACTGACTGGAGGGTAATAGCAACAGTGAGTACAAATTGTACTCAACAAGCCACCACACAGAATGCAACGCTAATAACTATTACATGCAAGGCTATGAAAGGAGGTTTGAAGTTATTTTATTTGCTAAAGCAACATTTCCAAATATCATAAATAGAATTCTTGTAACTTAGCGATTTTAACCAAAATGCAGTTGTAAAGAGAGATTGCAATATTAATGGTAGCACAGGTTACATCCACCCTTACAGTGCATGGTTACCTCTGCCAATGCTAATTTTGATTATTGGGCTACATCCACCTAATTATATTTGGAGTACATCTCTCGGGAAAAATCCAACAAAGTAGAGTACATCTCCCTACTTAGTTTTCATCCCGCCCGAGAAATGGTTTTTGAAATAGAACTAACTCGAGAAGTTCCCATGTCCGCTCTTGACCGTGAGCACGGCTATTCAAATAGTTTTAGACTCTGCAGAGTTGTACATCTTTACCCACAAGAGATAGCCCAATTGTTATATTCCGCACATTTCCCTGGATGTGCAGATCAACCGGGTTATCACATGACCTTTACAATGTATCTAGTAAAAGAATGCACTCGCTAAGGTTTCGTCTACAGGAAGGCCATTTAGGCGCCAACTAGACCCCTTCTTGCGCCCACCTCGATCCAGTGACATGACCACCTCCAGAACGCTTTGCGTCCAGCGAGGAAAATCATGTTTTCCACCGAAGTGCATTCCTTTACTGGCGAATACAAATTATTCAGTCATGCCTACACTTTGCCAGCTTGTGGTTGTACTGTTGTACATGGAGAGGTCAACACAAGATTAAGTCCTTAATTTGTCCAGACGGGCTCACACAACCCGATGTTACATCCACTAACCACTCTTACCATCCGCCCAGACAGGTAAGCAATTTTTGAGGGTTTTGAGAAGCATAAGATAATCTATACCAAAGCTATCAGCCATCTACCTCCAATGACTGCCCAAAATCAATTTGATTGTTTGAAGAATAATGATGAATCGGACGATTTAATGCCCTAGCTCTGGACTCCATTAGCAGTACATATGACTTAGCTAATGTTAATAGCATTATTATCTAGGGCGACAAGGATTAAATGAATCCCAATGGTAAAGGGTGTCATATTAATAATATTGGTAGCATAAAAGGGTAATATCTACCTTACATTTGATATAATTTGCATAACAAGTAAGCATGCATTTTGATAATTTAAAAGAACATATCTTTTATAAAACGTGGGATCAATATGATCAAAGTGATGACTTGCCTCGATTATTTACCGCGGTCTTGATTTAAGTCAGAGTCTGCTTAACCAGTCAGTCGTATAAAGTCTTGAATTTTCCCCTCCACCGTAATTTGAATGCGCTTGAGCTCGTCGTCTTCGAACTACCGCTTCTAATACGCGGCAACAAAATGGAGAAACCAAATAAATCCAATTGCGGCAAAAGCCTAGTTTAAATTAATTAAACTCATTTTATGTTGCTTATAATTTCAAGAGTAAATAGGTACAGAGTTGGAGCGGATTTGAAAGAAGGAAGGAATTGATTTGATAGCTTTACCGTGAGGGAAAATTTTAAGAGACTGGAAGAAGGATTTGATCAAAGGTCATCGACGGGTTCTGTTAACTGGGTTCGAGATAAAGGACTCGATTTCTTATTTATAGATTTCCTTTTATTGATTTATATTTATCAAGGAAGTTCCAAAAGTTAGATCGGATTTATGTATCTTTTAGAAAGGTTGCTTGGGAGGGTGATTTGCTAGATACTGGAATACCTGTATCTTAGGGTTTTAGATATAGGATAAAGTGGAGTATTTATCCAAGTATGGCTAAGGGCAATAGAATAATTCACAACTTACTAAAGAGGATTGATGGCGGTGATTTTAAGGGAAATGAGTTATAATATTGCACATATTAATTACTAGAGGATGGTTGGATTAGTTTTGGATGCCAAGTTATGTTTTAGCAAGATTTTCTGTCAGGGGTGATAACTATTCAATAATTATTGCTTTATGCCTTGCAAGACTTGGTCTTCAGGAGGCACATTCAAAATTAACCATGTACGTGAGGTAGAGAACAATAATTCTTTATCTAGGTTTAATAATCCTTTAGTTCGGAAGAGAATTCGAATCTTTGTATTTTGTAGATGACATTGAAGATTGAACTAACAATTATCTTATAAAAAGAAGTCTCACTGGTTTGAGCCAAAAGATATTTGGATCTCGGTATCATATAGATGATAAAGAAGATTGGACTTACGATCATTTATTTATAACTAGAAAGGAAGGCTTATTGGTTTTAGCAAATGAATGATCTGCTATTAACATTTTATATGCAATAAACAGATAAATTAAGGAGCTAGGTTTGCTTTAGCAGATATATGCTCGAGGTAAAAGATACAAGAGAGGCTCATGGAATCTTAGCTCCCGGCATTAATTTATTTGAGTAAGGGTTTTGCAATTTATTCAAAAACAACTCCTCTTGTAGTTTATTACCATTTCACGAGTTAAGGTTTAGATAGTCTTGAGTTGCATTAGCGGATTTAATTCAGGGAGAAAACAAAAGGGTTATGAGGCAGATTGCTATAGTATACTCGGGTTTCTTTGGATTAACTCTTGATAGCCTTTAAGCATCGACGAGAAACAGTAAAAAAATTGATTTGAGATGCTAAGCGATTTCATTTTCCCTTTTAAAACCGCAAGCAAGATTTTATCTATCAACAATCTTCAGGGCCTCTTTCTAAACATGCTTAGATTGCAATAATCATTGTTATCCTTGTGTGATTTGTGCTTGTATTAAACAAGTAGTAAGAATAAACTGTAAATTGGAAAACTGGCCATGATATCTTTGATTTAACAAATTTCCATACAAGGATAGAATTGATAATCGGCAATTACCTGCAC
This sequence comes from Melocanna baccifera, assembly GCA_036346265.1. Taxonomy (NCBI): domain Eukaryota; kingdom Viridiplantae; phylum Streptophyta; class Magnoliopsida; order Poales; family Poaceae; genus Melocanna; species Melocanna baccifera. The sequence goes on along the minus strand of CM070682.1, from coordinate 31,057,018 downwards.
ACACAATCGATTCCAACACAATCTTATTCCAACTGAACTATGCACCAAGTTTCATCCATTTGCCACACAGACAACCTGCAAGTTTTAGACTACACAATTGAGCATGCGGCCACTGCCATTCACCAAGTATTTGCAATCCTTTTAGGGGAAAGGACCCACCTGCCATTCAGAGAAAAGAGAGGCAGAGGGGAGGTGTGCTCGGCCGAGGAAGAGCAGAGACGGAAGGAGGCGTCTGACTGGGGGTCGGCGGCACCGGCGAAGAGCGACTGGAGGAGTGCCGACGTCGGTGGCCGGAGGGACTTCCCGAGCTGGCGCATACACAAGAGGTGGAGGCGCAGCGTGCGATGGGGCCGAAAGAGCCATCGGCGGTACTGCGAAGCGACGCCGATTAGAGGAGGGAGGAAGAAGAAACTGAATGCGCACGAGTAGAAGGGGGCAAGGGGAATCTTACCCAGGGCGGCGTCTTGGCCAGAGGGGCTTACGAGGCGGGACGGCGTCAGGGGTCACAGGCGGCGCAGAGCAGTTCACGCGGAGGGGCCTCCTCGGTGGAGGAGAATGCTTGCCGGTGGTCGGAGGAGCTTCGGGGTGCCAAGGAGATTGTCCCGTAGCAAGGAATTGCAAGGAGGCAACCTGAGGATCCTTATACGCGGGAGGAGGAGGCTGGTTGCTGGGTGAATTGAAGTTGCGCTCAAGGAGAAGTAATGCCGGGCTGGTGCTAGCGCGGTATTGAAGGTGCTCGGACGGCGACTGGATGGCAGCAGCGGGGCTAGGGGAGGGGCAGAGGCGTAGGCCGGTTCAGGGCTAGTGGGGAGGAGCGGCGCGACATTGATGGAGTGTGGCCGGTGGAGGGGACGGGACCTTGACCGCTCGACATTGAAGGGGATGTAGGAGAGGGGTGCATAGGCGCAGGGCTCGGATGCGACGCCGGCATTGAAGGGAGAAGTGCTAGGTGCGGTGCAGGTAGGTGGTGCTGAGCGTAGCTCGCGGGCCGGGCGTGGAGGCAAGGGCTGGGCTGGCCATGAGCGGCGCTAGGGAGGAGGGTGGAGGAACAGGGGGCGCCGAGATGGGCTGGGGGCAAGGGGGAAGGGCCTGGGTGGCTGGAGCCGGGTTGGCCGAAGGATGGGGCCAGGCTGGCGTCTTCGGGGAAGAGGGTGCAGAGGGAGGCGGCCAGGCCAGTTGGTCGCGAGAAGAGAAGAGGGAGGGTGGCGGCGCCTGTACAGGGAGGGGGAGGAAGTGAAGCAAGGGCAATGGGGATAGGGAATAAAGGGGTTTTCGGATGGGCCAAGGGGGCTAGTGGGCCGAAAAGGATTTCCAATTTTTGAATAATTCCGAAATTTTGCAATTAATTCCTTGTTTAAGATAACTAGATGCTGACTATTGCAATGCCAAGATTAAATATAAAATTTAAATTCCAGAGTTAAATTTGAGTTTAGGATTTACAAAGTTTTGATTATCCAGTTTTAAATTCAAGGATTCCAATTTTTGGTTTAACCGAAAAGAAAATGGGAGTTCCCAGAATTTCAAATTTTTGGGAACTTGGTTCCGGATTTTGAAATTCTGTTTTTCTTATTATGAAATTTTACCGCTAGAAATCCAAATCAAGAACTCAAATAAACAAAAATTTGGAATTCAACACAAATAGAAAAGATTTTTATTAATTTTTGCAAATCGCACTTTTGGGATGTTACACAATCTTAGCACACACATTAGTCCTACATTCATGATTAGTCATTAATTACCAAAACCCTAATCTTAGGGGCCTAGATGCTTTCAATCTCCCCCTTTTTGGTAATTGATTACAACACCTTTTAAAATATAAGAGAAGAAGGATTTGAATATACTACTTGCATAAGAACAAGTTGCATACTCTATTTTTGTCTTTTGAGAAAGGAATTGAATCTTTCATTTTATTTCAAGGTTTAGAAGTGATTCAATTTCTTTCTAAAGTTGATTCAACATACTCCCCCTAAATGTGTGCATAAATGAGAAGATTAAATTTGCACATATGAACAATAATTGTATTTGGGGCATTTATGAATTTCAAGAGATTAAGATATGCAAATAACAACAACACTTGAAATTTCATGAGGCAATAACATAGAGGACATGAGCATATTGTTCTTGTAACTTAAAAAGTAAACATCCATAGTGTTATTACACCACATAGTCTTTTACATAAATAGATAAACTCAAAATTCCTTCTTTTCCTCCTTCTTTTTCATTTTTTCTTCTCCCCCTTTGGCATCAAGTACCAAAAAGGTTTACTCCTTAGGAGCTTGGTCTTGGGCTTGAGAAGAAGGATCCGGGCGACGACGGGTGCGGCGCACATAGTGCTGTGGGGGCAACGGTGGTCTCAAGCGCTATCATCCGGTCGCCAAGGGAGGAGATAGTTGTAGTTAGATTGGACACATCACCAAATAGAGAAGAATAGTGCTCATTTAGAGAAGAGACAGTTCCACTGATGGTGCTCAGACTATCTGTCATGGTGGTCATACTGCCACTTAGACCCATGACCGCAGCATAGAGTTGAGCCATTGTCACATCATCCCCTTGCTCCCCCTGCTGCTGAGAGAGGAGGAAGCTCCTGGATGCGCACTAGGGCGTGGAGGCAAAGAGATTGGGGCCTTCTCTCTTGGTTTGTATACCTTATGCACACCTCCTCTGCCACCTCTGAATGGGTCGGTCTGATGAATAATCAATTTCATAATGTAGGGTGCATAATTGATTCTCCTCTGCCTGCCATTTTTCAAAGCCTCCATCTCTCTAATAATTAAATCAATCACATCAAATTTTGTGCCAGACATGATGTACTGAATAAGATTCCAGGCATGTCCCCTGATGGCATCATAGTTGCCACTTTTAGGAAGAATGGTGTGATTGATGATCCTGTTGATCAGACTGGGGATGGGCAGCAAACCATGAAGCCTACCAGGCACAAATCTTTGATTCCTATTATAGAATTATGTGCACTGATGAAGAAGAATTGCAGGCTGTTCAAACACCTTTTCATAGGCACTGGAGACGGTATTTAAGGCTGCCTCAAAGTCTACTTTGTTAGCGCTCACGTACTGCTCTCCAGTCATCTATTCAAGATGCTCAAAGTTTGGAGAAATCCACAAAGTAGCATAAAATTGGCGAATTACTTCCTTATTGTAATCCGACCTTAGGGTCATCAAGTGATGGATGCCTGCGCCCTGAAACATGCGTTAAGAGCCTGCAAACATGTCCAATCCATCGATATGATCCCAGTCTGCGTATTTGTGATTGGCAAACTTGTTGTTCCGATATATCTCCTCATACACTTGCTCCTGGAACTGTGTATAAAACAGTGGATTTGCAGTGTTCTTGGGAAGAACATATTGTCGACGATGCCTAAGGATGGCATATTCGTCTGCAGACATGCCGCGAATGTCTCTTTGTTCACTGTCAAGTGGGGGCCTGTCCTCATCATCATCATTCTCTTCTTCTTCTGCTGCTGCTTCTGGAACTTGACTTTCAGAAGAGTTCATATATCTGTCAGACTCAGTGTTGGAACTATTTGGGGTTCCATTGTCACTGTCTCCTTCGGTCTGTTCGAGCAGCTCCTCATGCTCTGGCTCAGCAGGAGGTGAAACAGGAGCAGGCGCTTGACGAGATGAGCCTTGGCCTTGACTTCCGCTACTGCCATAAATCTTCCTTGCAGCATCTCAGACTTTCTTGAAAGCATTTCTGGTTTTGGGAGCCATCTTGAAAAAGAGGATAATGAGGAAGTCAAAGGAATGATAGAAAGTATGAAAATTTTATTGAAATTGAAGAAAGACAATATGCTGAAATTTCAGGAAAATCGGTAGTACCGCAGTACAATGTGCGGTAATACCGGAGTGCGATAGTACCACTGAGCCTCGTGGTATTACCACATTGCGGTAGTACCGGGGTCAGCTGCAGTATTACCGCCCAGCGGTAGTACCGCCCCCTCGAGCGGTATTACCATTTTTCCTGAAGAGTTCTAGGGCAAATTTCGTGAGGATTTTAAGTGATGTTTTGTTGGATATGTTCCAATAGAAAGATGTTAAACCATCCAACATCACCAAAACTAGTATTTTGCCCAAGAATCTATCAACAATATTGTCTACATTTCAAATTTAACCTAATTTCATAAAAGAGTTCAAAAGAGATGAAACTTGAGGTTTTGATCCAAAATACCTCAAGGAGTGAAGGAGGTGAACTCTTTTGATGTAGAACCAAGTCCAAGAATGGCAAAAATCCCTCCGGATTTGGAGATCGGGGAGGAGGAATGAGAGAGTTCTTGGGGGTGAGAGAGAGAGAAAAGTTTTTTTTTCGGGTTCTTTGAAGTTATGAGGAGAGAGGGAACGGTTTCGGAAAGAAATGGGAGAGAGTCCCAGGAGAAACCGCCCTCTTTATGAAACATCGGTAGTTCCGCACTTGCAGCGGTATTACCATTGTGCGGTAGTTCCGCTCTTCCAGCGGTACTTCCGCTCTGGCGGTAGTATGCGGTAGTACCGCAGTGACAACAGCGGTAGTACCAATTTTTCTGGGATTTGCAGAGAGAGATGTTGAATTTGAGATTCTTTGTAAATGATCCCTAGTTTTGCACTCAAAGAAGAATCATTCAGGATCATTGTGCATTGAAGAACCTATTTGAAGACTAACAAAATGGTTTTTACGAATATACAAGATTTTAAAGGAAATCATTTGAAAATCACCACATAAAATGCTCAGAAGACCTCAATGACACTCAAACACATGCAGCAAAGGCTCAAGCAACATTTGAGAAGTCTAAGACATTTAATTCGTTTCTCAACTTGTAAAAGCGACTTTCATCTAATGGCTTGGTGAAAATATCCGCTAATTAGTCTTCGGTTCTTATGTGGCTAATTTCAATATCCCCTTTACTAATATGATCTCTCAAGAAATGATGTCTAATATCTATATGCTTGGTTCTTGAGTGTTGGACGGGGTTATTTGCTATTTTTACCGCACTTTCATTATCACACAAGAGAGGTGTCTTATCGAATTTGATTCTATAATCCATTAGTGTTTGCCTCATCCACAATAATTGTGCACAACAACTTCCAGGAGAGATATATTCGGTTTCGGCGGTTGAATATCCAATTAAATCAAATTTAGCACCTTTTGGAAACATAAACCTATACTAGAGAAATGTTTTAAATATTTTAGAATTCCCTTTACGGCCACTAAATGACACTCTTTTGGTGATACTTGAAACCTTGTACACATGCACACACTAAACATAATATCGGGCCTAGATGCGGTAAGATAAAGTAAACTACCAATCATGGATCTATAAAGCTTTAAATCTACCGACTTACCTCCTTCGTTTAGGTCCAAATGCCCGTTGGTTGCCATTGGAGTCTTAATGGGCTTTGCATCCGCCATGCCAAACTTCTTAAGTAAATCCCTTGCATACTTGGTTTGGCTAATGAAGTCCTATTTTTGGATTGTTTGATTTGAAGTCCAATGAAGTAGCTTAATTCACCTATCATGGACATCTCAAATTCCCTAGACATCATATCACCGAATTCTTTGCAAAAGTCTTGGTTAGTAGAACAAAAATGATATCATCAACATAAATTTGACATACAAAGAATTCATTGTCAATAACTTTTATAAATAATGTTGTATCAACTTTCCCGATTTTGAATCCTTTGGAGATTAGAAAATCTCGAAGACGCTCATACCATGCCCTAGGGGCTTATTTAAGTCCATATAGCGCCTTTGAGAGTTTAAAAACATGATTTGGATTCTTAGGATCCTCAAATCCGGGAGGTTGCTCAACAAATACAAGTTCGGTTATTTTTCCATTAAGAAACGCACTTTTAACATCCATTTGATAAAGTTTAATATCGAAGCATGATGCAAAAGCAAGCAAGATTCTAATTGACTCAAGTCTAGCTACGGGAGCAAAAGTTTCATCATAATCTAATCCCTCGACTTGTGTATAACCTTGAGCAACTAATCTTGCTTTGTTCCTCACCACAATTCCATTTTTATCTTGTTTATTTCGGAAGACCTATTTTGTCCCAATCACATTGTGCTCCTTGGGTCTTTCCACCAAATTCCACACATCATTTCTTGCGAAATTATTTAGCTCCTCATGCATAGCATTTACCCAATCGGGGTCATCTAATGCATCATCTACAACCTTGGGCTCAAGAGAAGAGACAAACGAGTAATGCTCACAAAAGAAACTAATCTAGAATGAGTTTGAACACTCTTACTCACGTCACCCAATATTTGGTCTATTGGATGATCCTTTGATAAAGCATTGTGAACTCTTAATGGTTGAGGTTGCTCTTTCTTATCTTTATCTTGAGCTTGAATGGTGCTTAGTGTGGATGAAGTGGGAGGTTGAACTTGAGTTGATGAAGGTGAATCACTTGAGTCCTCTTTTGGCTTGATGCTCCCAATTTGCATGTTTTCCATAGCCTTTCTTAACCCTTCATCACCTACATCATTCAAATTTTCTTGCTCTTCTTGAGAGCTATTAGTCTCATCAAATTGTACATCACATATTTCTTCGATTATACCGGAATTTTTATTGAACACTCTATATGCTTTGCTATTTGAAGAATAACTTAAAAGAAAACCTTCATCACACCGACTATGAAATTTAGAGAGCCGAACACCTTTTCTTAGAATAAAGCATTTGTATCCAAATACTCTAAAATAAAAAATATTTGATCTTCTTCCCATGATTAGTTCATAAGAAGTCTTTTTCAAGAGACGATGTAAATAAAGGCGATTTATGGCATGACAAGCGGCATTGATAGCTTCCGCCCAAAATACGTCGGAGGTGTTATACTCATCAAGTATTGTCCTAACCATTTCAATTAATGTACGATTTTTCCTCTCTACAACTCTATTTTGCTCCGGAGTGTAGGTGGCAGAAAACTCGTTCTTTATTCCAAGTTCTTCACAAAAATCCTCAATTTTTGCATTCTTGAACTCGGAACCATAGTCACTCCTAATTTTCTTTATTTTAAAATCAAATTCATTTTGGACCCTTTTTGCAAAGCTTTTGAAAATCCAATGGATATTGGATTTAGGAAGAAGACCCATGTATATCGGGAATAATCATCCACAATGACTAAACAATAACTATTGCTCCCTAAGCTCCTGTAGGTTGTTGGCCCAAACAAATCCATATGTAAGAGCTCTAATGGTCTAGATGTTGACATGATACTTTTGGACGGATGAGAATTAGCCACTTGTTTACCGGCTTGACAAGCGCTACAAAGCTTATTTTTCTCAAACTTTACATCCTTCAAGTCAACAACTAAATCATTTTTAAAAAAGTGTTTTGAGTTGAATCATGCCCACATGACCCAACTTTCTATGCCATAACTATTGGAATACGCGTAGGCTACGGAAACAGAAAACAAAACTTTTCTACCGCGCACCCAAGAACATCATGCTAAGGAAGGATCATGGATCGTTACCACTTAGGCAGCCTTGTGCGTGAGAAGAATTGGAAACCGATCCAATCTCGCGCGTCGAGGTAGTAGTGGAAGTAGCCGATCGTCCCGAACAGATCGTCTCTCCTCCGCGCCGCCGATCAAGCTTTGCGCAAGCGGCGCCTCCACCGGTATCCACGCGTCCAGGCTGGGCGCCGATCGCGAGTGTACTAGCACTCGTGGCGGCTAGGGTTTGGCTCGGGAGGTGGCGGCTAGGGTTTTGCTAGATGTTAGCGGGGCGAAACCCTCAGCCCCTCGCCTCCATATATATAGACCTCCTCACGTGGGCCTTGCGGACCAAGGCCCATTAGGAGTCTATTCGGATCTTTATCCGAATTGAGCCCATATCGAATCATATTCGAATCGAGTGTTCCAACCCGTTAAGCGTGCGACCACAGCAGGTTCACGTATACTTGGTCGTGACCGAAGCGCCTTTCCGGTCACCATGTTAATAGCGGCCTCTAGTAAGACATATTAACCCCAAAGTATATGTAAAGATCATATCAATTGAACTTGTAATGTTCTCTCATGTACGAATCCCTTTGCCTCACGATATAGATTGAGCTCAAGGCGAGACTGTGTCATCCTCTTAATAGCTCAATCACTCTCTCGATTCCGTGATGGATTATAAACTTGTGATTGACTCCTCAATCACCTTGGCATGGCCATGCACTTTCATAATCCATTACATCGAGGGCCGAGATATCTCTCCCATAAGGAGGGCAAATTCTATCTTGATCATTCACATCCCACTACATGTTTCATGGCAAACCGAAGACTACTTTTATGACTACCCGATTCACGGAGTAGTGTTTAGTAGTCCCAAAATAAGCTACTACTCATGTTGGGAACCATGATGATCTCAAGTCTAAGGACTCTACATAAACACTACTTGAGACCAGCGATGACACATGGAATCTCTGCGGTGTCTCATGGCAGTCTATCAACATATGTTCACTAACACATGTCCATATTATTGATTTGGTATCACCATACCATGATCCATGAGACATGATCATCAATCAATACATATCTGATCTTTGTCTTTGAATCATATTTGTTCCTCATATGATATCGATCGGGGATCATTTAGAAATAGCAACATCTTAGTATTTAAGAGTCTCATGAATAAGTCACATACTCATTGATCAATAATGATGATGTCTATTCCAAGGAACAAAGTAATGTATCATAAACATAGTATGTGATATATACAACATCTCCATGTTGCCTCTAGGGCATATCACTATGATCTCCCACTTGCACTAGAGTCAACCATGTAGGTATCTAATACCCATTGCCCTAGTGTGAGCCTCATGCTTTGGTGAGAGCGGCTTTGTCAACGGATCTGCAATGTTCAAATCCGTTTGTACTTTGCATATCTTCACATCGCCTCTCTCCACTATCTCGCGGATGAGATGAAATCGCCGTAAAATGTGCTTGGACTTAGTGCGATCTAGGCTCTTTGGCTTGCGCAATGGCCCCACTATTGTCACTGATGAGGTCCATTGGGCTGGAGGCACTAGCCATCACACCAAGCTCGAAATAAATTTCTTGATCCAAAGCGGCCTCTTTGGCGGCTTGAAGCGCTATGTACTCGCTACATTTGTAGAATCAGCAACCGTCTGCTGCTTGGAACTCTTCCGACTTACCGCACCGCCATTCAGGAGAACACAAATCCAGTTGCGATCTAAAATCATCTTTGTCGGTTTGGAAGCTAGCATCGGTGTAACCATTTACAACGAGCTCTTCCTCACCTCCATAGACAAGGAACACATCTTTAGTTCTTCTCAAGTACTTCAAGATGTTCTTTACGGCAATCGGTGACTTTCACTGGATCGGTGGTATCTACTCGTAGCACTTAAAGCATCTGAAACATGCGGGCGTGTACAAAGCATGGCATACATAATGGACCCAATAGCGAAGCATATGGAATCGCATTCATTTTATCCGCTCATCGGTGTACTAGGACATTGATTCTTGCTAAGATTTATACCATGTGACATAGGTAGAAAACCTTTCTTGGAATCATGCATATTGAACCTTTTCAACACCTTGTCAATGTACGTATCTTGGCTTAATCCAATTAGCCTTTTTGATCTATCTCTATAGATCTTGATGCCCAGAATATATCTGCCTCTCTAAGTCTTTCATAGAGAAACTATTTTTAATGAAGACTTATGATTCGAGCAAAGGAATGTCATTTCCGATCGTAATATGTCATCCACATATAAGACCAGAAATCTGAGTGCGCTCCCACTAGCCTTTTGTAAACACAAGGCTCTTCTTCGTTCTTGATGAAACCAAACCCTTTGATTACTTCATCAAAGCAGATGTTCCAACTCCGAGATGCTGCTTTAATCCATAAATGGATCTTTGGAGCTTGCATATCTTTCCAAGCGATTGCGGATCGACAAAACACGTGGGCTGTGTCATGTACACATCCTCACTCGATTTCCATTAAGGAAAGCTGTTTTGACATCCATTTGCCATATTTCATAGTCGAAATATGCAGCAATCGCTAGAATGATCGAATAGACTTTAGCATTGCGGCCAGGCGAAAAGTTTCATCATAATCAATACCTTGAATTTGTTTGAAACCTTTGGCCTGTCGCGCTTTATAGATGTGAACATTTCCATCTATGTCTATCTTTTCTTGAAAACCCATTTGCATTCAATGGTTTTAACACCATCAGTGGATCAACCAAGTTCCAAACTTGATTCTGTGCATGGATTCAATTTGGATCTCATGGCTTCAAGCCATTTCTCAGTCTGGTCCCACCATTGCTTCTTCATAGGTCTTAGGCTCATCGTTGTCTAACAACAATATGTCCCGTTGTTGAGTAGTCAAGAACATGTACCTCTCAGTGCAGCGTGACCTTCGACCTCGTGGTGCTGGTGTGTCCACAATGAGTTCTTCAACAGTTTGTTCATCTGTTGTGGTTACGTAGGAGCTGAAACGTTATCGGTGTTTCTTGAATTTCTTCAAGTTGCTTTGTGCTCCCACTATCCCTTCTTGAGAGAAACTCTTTCTCTAAGAAGACACCATCTTGAGGCGACAAACACTTTGCCTTCTCCTCGATTATAAAAGTAATATCCTTTTGTTTCCTTAGGATACCCGATAAAGAAGCATTTATCAGTTTAGGAGTGAGCTTATCAGATTGTAAACGTTTTACATAAGCCTCACATCCCCAAATCTTAAGAAAAGACAAGCTAGGGCGTTGTCTGTCCACATCTCATATGGTGTCTTTTCTCACGATTTTGATGGAACCCTGTTTAGTGTGAGCGGTGTTTCAGAGCGTACCCCAAAAAGACAACGGAAGATCACTTTGGCTCATCATGGGCGCACCATATCTAATAAGGTGCGATTTCTCCGTTCGAGATACCCCATTCCATTGAGGTGTTCTGGCGAGTCAATTGTGGAACAATTCCACAATCCTTTAGATGATTGCCAAACTCATGGCTCAAATACTCGCCTCCACGATCGGATCGTAGAAACTTGATTGTCTTGCCTAAATGATTTTGCACTTCATTTTGGAATTCCTTGAACTTTTCAAAGGATTCGGACTTATGCTTCATCGGTAGATATACCCATATCTACTAAAGTCATCGATAAAAGTTATGAAATCGAAAACCACCTCTGTTTGTTAAGCTCATTGGTCCACATACATCGGTATGTACAAGTGCCAATAAGTCATTTGCCCGTTCACCTTGACCGGTGAAAGGTGCCTTTGTCATCTTGCCAAGTAAACAAGATTCGCATGTCTCTAATGATTCAAAATCAAATGAGTGCGAATACCATCTCTATGGAGCTTACGCATGCGTTTCTCATTTATGTGACCTAGCGGCGATGCCAAATAAGCGTGGGATTCAAATCATTGGACGTTGCCTCTTTGCATTAATGTTATAGACCGGTGACCCTTCAAGAGTAGAGCGTATAACCCATTCACCAATGGAGTATGACAATAGAACATATCTTTGAAATAAAGAGAACAACCATTGTCCATAGATTTAAAGTCATAACATACGCTTGCAAACATGAAGCGAAATAATGTTCTTTGAAAGAGATGGAACACAATAACAATTATTCAATTCCAAAACTAATCACGAAGGTAAAGACAATGGCATGGTGCCATGACTACCGCAGCAACTTTTGCTCCATTGCCACGCGAAGATCCACTTCGCTCCTCCTCAAACTTCTACTTCTTATTAGCCCCTGCTGCGATTTGCAAATGTGAGCAACCGATCCGGTATCAAATACCCAGAATTAGTGGAAGAAGTAGCAAGATTGATTTCTATAACATTTATACAGGTGGAAGTCGTACTTCCCTTCTTCTTCTCAAGATCCTCCAAGTACTTTGGCGGTTCCTTTTCCAATGTCACGATTGCTTACGATAGTAACAATCGCATCGAGATGAGCATCGCCCTTCTTGTCTTTCTTGGCCTTAGAAGCGCTCGCGATCGCATCGGGAGCTTTCTTTCTTTGACGCGATTCTCTTGACATAGGGCTTGCCCTTGCCTTCTGCATCATCATCACATGATTGCTGCTTTTCTTAATGCTTTCCTCGTGATTTTAGCATCCCATGCAACTCGGCCGGGGTCTTGTCCAGGTTGTTCATGTGAAAGTTCATTATGAATGGCTCAAAGCTCGGGAAGCGGCGGAGAATCACATCGTAGCCAACTCTTGGCTAAGGGAAAACCAAGCTTTTCGGACTCTCAATGTAGCCAATCATCTTAATCACATGAGGGTGGCGGGATTCCATACGCAAGCTTTGCACGCAAATAAGGACTTTGAAGTATTGAACCTCTCGGCCCTTGCTTGGTTCTCAAACATACCACGTAACCCCACAATGATATTGTAGGCATCTGTGTTCTCATATTGCTACGAAGCTCGAGAGGACATTGTGGCAAGCATGAGGCAGCTCACATCAAGGCAATCATTCGTTTGCTTCTCATAAGCTCTCCGTGCAGCCATAGTAGCATTATCGAGGCAAGTCTTGGGGTAAGGAGACTCAGGACATACTCCTTGCGCTCTTGCTTGAGAACAATTCTCAAGTTGCGATACCAATCCAAAAGTTTGTTCCATTGAGTTTTCTTTCTCAAGAACAGATCGCAAATTAAAAATCTTGGATCGGCGTTAGTTGACATGATCTACAACACAAGAATATGCAAAGTTTAGCACTATGTTTATGTTCATCTTTTATTAAACTATTTAGCAAAAGACTCCCACTATGAGTTTTGCAACAAAAACTCCCTCTAAGTTACATAGTGGGTAAAGATCCTCATTTCACTAATTCCTAGTGAGCTTTGGCATCACGGCTAGAAAACTAGTGACATGGGTAAGCAACACTTTGCTAATCACATCCCTATGTGACTCTACTTTGGGTGACATTAGTATGCCTCGGCCCCAATCTATGCCCCAAGGTCCAAAACTATTTTGATAACCTTGTTAAGTAAACCAAATGCTTCCGCATGTAGATGTCTGACATCTACCCCAAATGATGATGATAACCGATGGCACTCTACTTTGGTAGACCTACCATGCGGTGATCATTATCTTTTGGTGCAACATATGGAAGGGCATTAACACCTAATTTTAAGAGGATTCTATCCTACCAAAGCAACATATCACATATATCATTGCATAAGAATAAGATAGATAACATCATAGATAAACACATTTAAGCGTGAGTAGTATGGCCCAAAAATGGTGATATCCATCTCCAAGTAGGTGTAGACGATCTCCATCCTCCACATCACTCCTTTAGGCCACCATGCTTAAAAGCTTGTAACCTCAAAACTAGGCTACTACCTATAATAGCTAGAAATTGAAGATTACAAAGATAGATTCAAGCATTAAGGTCGACACACAGAGTCGTTAAATACAATATATCAGCTAACAATAGCTGAAATAATCATGACACGCAGGCCATGAGCAGATGTTACATGCATCACATACATCTCATACATTCAAATAAGCTATAGGGCCATACTATTCACATCATTCTCTGCAAAAACAAGTTAGGCGTAGAATCGCATTCTACCTAACGATGTGAACCCAAGGCGCTATACAAGGGGATACACGGCGGTCGCTGGCGGTCGTGAGCGGGAATCGAGGGGGCGCGCATGGTTTCAGGCGGCGCCACGCTCTCTCAATTACATAGATCGCATCTATGAAATCGCTATGAAAATCTTATCGAGCGATCAAATCAACCCAAATCGAGCCATTCAAAATGTCTCAATTTTCATTAGATCAATCATATTGATCATCGCGATCGGTATACTTGAGAGACCACAACACAAGACCTCGATCTGTTGGCTCGATCTCACGATTGTCTTGTGATTAGCCGATGGTGATTCCGGCGGTAGGGCAAGTCGCGCGTACATCAAGAAGAACACGAACTAATCTTTTGGCCTTGTGATGCTATCAACTCATACCAATTTCAACCCCTTATGACCGATTGATCTCATCAACCGTGCTACCTTATTTAGGCGTAATAGATCAATCTACTACTATCGCATATCAACATATATGCGCTGATCCGATTGCAAACTAAGCAAGATGGCTCGATACCACTATTGGAATACGCGTAGGCTACGGAAGCGAGAAAACAAAACTTTTCTACGCGCACCCAAGAACATCATGCTAAGGAAGGATCATGGATCGTTACCACTTAGACGCGCAGCGCGTGAAGAAGAATTGAAACCGATCCAATCTCGCGCGTCGAGGTAGTAGTGGAAGTAGCCGATCGTCCCGAACAGATCGTCTCCTCCACGCCACGCCGATCGGCCTTTGCAGCGAGCAGCGCCTCCACCGGTATCCACGCGTCCGGGGTGGGCGCCGATCGCGAGTGTACTAGCACTCGTGGCGGCTAGGGTTTGGCTCGGGAGGTGGCGGCTAGGGTTTTGCTAGATGTTAGCGGGGCGAAACCCTCGCCCCTCGCCTCCATATATATAGACCTCCTCACGTGGGCCTTGCGGACCAAGGCCCATTAGGAGTCTATTCGGATCTTTATCCGAATTGAGCCCATATCGAATCATATTCGAATCGGTGTTCCAACCGTTAAGCGTGCGACCACAGCAGGTTCACGTATACTTGGTCGTGACCGGAAGCGCCTTTCGGTCACCATGTTAATAGCGGCCTCTAGTAAGACATATTAACCCCAAAGTATATGTAAAGATCATATCATTTGAACTGTAATGTTCTCTCATGTACGAATCCCTTTGCCTCACGATATAGATTGAGCTCAAGGCGAGACTGTGTCATCCTCTTAATAGCTCAATCACTCTCTCGATTCCGTGATGGATTATAAACTTGTGATTGACTCCTCAATCACCTTGGCATGGCCATGCACTTTCATAATCCATTACATCGAGGGCGAGATATCTCTCCCATAAGGAGGGCAAATTCTATCTTGATCATTCACATCCCACTACATGTTTCATGGCAAACCCGAAGACTACTTTTATGACTACCCGATTCACGGAGTAGTGTTTAGTAGTCCCAAAATAAGCTACTACTCATGTTGGGAACCATGATGATCTCAAGTCTAAGGACTCTACATAAACACTACTTGAGACCAGCGATGACACATGGAATCTCTGCGGTGTCTCATGGCAGTCTATCAACATATGTTCACTAACACATGTCCATATTATTGATTTGGTATCACCATACCATGATCCATGAGACATGATCATCAATCAATACATATGCTGATCTTTGTCTTTGAATCATATTTGTTCCTCATATGATATACGATCAGGGATCATTTAGAAATAGCAACATCTTAGTATTTAAGAGTCTCATGAATAAGTCACATACTCATTGATCAATAATGATGATGTCTATTCCAAGGAACAAAGTAATGTATCATAAACATAGTATGTGATATATACAACATCTCCATGTTGCCTCTAGGGCATATCACTAACAATAACCAATTCAAAGAGGTTTTAACTAATAAACAAGTTTTCAATCTGGAATCATTTGAATTAAAATTTACTAAATAGAGATTTTCAAAACGAAAGCCTTTAAAAATAATCTCATTATCTTTTTCTTTTGAAATTGATACACCATCTTTTGAGAATGAGTAAATTAAGCCTAGATCACATAATTGAGTAATGGATAGCAAGTTGAAATTTAATGTTTCTACCAAAGAGACATTAGAAATAGAAAGATCATTGGAGATAACGATTTACCTAATCCTAATACCTTTCCTTTGCTATTATCGCCGAAGGTGATCTTTTCATTGCTCCTATTTTCAAATATGGTGAACATCTTCCGGTCTCTGGTCATGTGTTGAGTGCACCCACTATCAAGCACCCAATGTTGACCACCGGTCTTATAGTTCACCTACAAAAGAAAATCAATTTCTTTTAGGTACCCAAATTTGTTTGGGTCTTTGGAGGTTAGTAACCAAAGTTTTGGGCACCCAAATGGTATTCTTTTTGGCACCCAAAATTGAAGTGCCCACAAATTTTGCGATAATTTTACCATTGCTAGACTTCTTAAGCAAATAACAAGAATCAAATAAATGAGTAGATGCAGTTTTTATTTCTTGATTTTGCTTACCAATTGGCCTCACAAACCTTGTGACTGGTTTTGAGAGTTTCTTACCTTTCTTGGGCACATACCCAAATCTCTCCTTATTGAATGAGCATCTTTGCTCACTCAATAATTTGTCAAGGGTGACCTTACCCTCGAAGCATCTTTCTAAACTTTTGTTCAATTGATTTACTTGATCTTTTAATTTACAATTTTCAACAACAAGTTCTTCATCACATAAATTAACAAAATTATTAATACTTGAACTACAAGACATAGCATTTAAATCATCACATGAAGTAGAAGCATTAATTTTAGCATTTTCTATTCTAGGCATATCATCTATAATATCACAAGTAATTCCAATACTAGAGGTAGACTTACTTGATGTTTCTTGGAGAAGCAAGGCATGAGCTTCCTTTAGCTCCTCATGAGACTCCTTAAGAGAGACATACTCTCTCTTGAGCTCTTTGAATTTTGCCTTCTCTTTTCCAAGAAATTCATTCAAGTTAATTAGCATATTCATCAATTCATCATATGAAGGTTCATCATCATCACAAATTTTTACCTTTTCTCTTTTGGCCATGAGGCATGTCGGAGTGGAGAATAGTGATGATGCCTCCTTGATGGCTACGCCGACGAGTCCCTTCTTTTTGGGAGACCCATCCTCGCTTGAGTCGGAGTCGGAATACTCAGCCTCGGAATCCCACTCACTAATGTGGGCTTCGTTCTTGCCATCCTTGTGAAACTTCTTGAATAGCTTCTTCTTGCCATGGTAGTTCTTCTTCTTTGATGACTTCTCCTTGTCATCTTTCTTGGTGGGGCATTGGGAAGCAATATGCCCTTTCTCATTGCACTCATCGCAACGAATGTTGCTATAGCACTTCTTGTTGTCAAAAGATCGCTCTTTCTTACTTGATCCTTGTCCTCCACTTCTGTGTGGATGTGTTCTCATAAACCTCTTCATTCTTCTCACAAGGAGAGCCATCTCCTCCTCGGAGTTATCTTCTTCATCCTCGAATTCTTCACTTGATACCGCTTTGGCCTTAAAAGCGGTAATCTTTTTGCCCTTGGAGGATGATTGTTCCAAGAGTTCCTCCTTTTCCTTTTTGTACAACTCATTGGTAATTAGATTACCCAAGAGTTGTATTGGTGTCATTCTTGCCAACTCCGGCGAGTTGAGGTAGAGCGTCACTAGCACCTCATACTTCTCCGACAAGGCCCTGAGCATCTTTCTCACAATGTTAAGATCGGAAAGGTTAGTACCAAGACCTCTGAGCTCATTCACAATATTGTTAAGCGTGAGTACATCTCATTGATATCCTCATGGGGCAACGTTATGAATGTCTCATATTTTATCCTAAGCCGATGCAATTTTGCCTCTTTAACCGTGGACGTCCCTTCATGAATTTTAGCAAGGGTTGTCCAAATGGCGTGAGCGGTTTCTAAATTGCTCACCCTATTAAACTCGTCGCGTTTAAGGCGCCAAAAAGAGCATTCATGGCTTGGGCATCTAAATGAGCGTTACGCTCGTCTTGTTCTGTTAAGTGCAATGGATCAAGCGGCATGACGTAATTAGGACTCATGGCCTTTAAGTAAATGGACATCCTAATCTTCCGATAAGCATAATTTGAACCATCAAATAGAGGTGCCTTGCCAATTGCTATTCCCTCACTAGCCATCCTTTTATCTCAAGACGGTTAAGTCTAAAAATGAGAGACCAAGCTCTGATACCACTTGTAAGATTAAGGATAACCGACTAGAGGGGGTGAATAGGAGGTTTTAAAATTCTTGGCTAAATTAAACAATTAATGACTAGAAGATAACTAAGCAATAAATTGAGTGAAGAACAATCCTACACAATACAAGCAATCCTAAGCAATTGACAATAAACCATAAGTGAACAAGAGCAATTTCTATAATAGACAAGAAACAAACACAATGTGACACTCGATGTTTTTACCGTGGTATCTGAAACTTGTCGGTTTCACTAATCCACGTTGAGGTTAGCCCGAACTAATCGGACCGGCTCCACGAATTAAGCCGAAGCACCTCGATCACTATTTATAACTCTTCCTCCGCTCCGGAGATGGTGAGCTCCAACCACTCACAATTCGGCTCGGGCTTCTTCACAACCGTCTAGGTGCCAGCAAGCACCAAGAGAATGGACCAATGAATTCACTTGACGACGGTTGAGTACAATTGGATCAAGCTAGAAATGAATGCACTCAAAAACACTTCACCACTCAAATTTAATGCACAAATAAGAAAAATAAGTGTAGTGAATGCTCTAGGGCTCAAGAAGATCAATGTAATGCTCAGCAACCTGCCCAAGTGCAGGTGGGGGGTATTTATAACCTCACCAACCAAAACTAGCCGTTGTCAAAAATTAATGCTAAAAAATCAGAGAAATCGGAACTACCACCGTGCAAAGTGCGGAACTACTGCATTTACTATAGCACTCCGTAACGGCTATGTCAGACGGTCAGTACTAGCCGTTTGAAATTCAGTTCGGTACTACTGCTGTTATAAGTGTGGTACTACCGCTCTGCGGTAGTTCCGCTGGACATGCGGTACTACCGTACTGCGGTTATTCCGCCGTGCTAAATCCGGTACTTCCGATTTCTGGCTAGTTTGGTTTTTCTTTTGGGTGCTTTCTGGAAAAAGCATACCGGAAACCGGTAGTTCTGTAAATCATGCGGTACTACCGCGCTACGGTAGTTCCGCTATTGTAAAATCGGAACTACCGATTTTATTTGAGTCTAAGTCCCCAGAAGGGTGCTCTCTGGAAAAAAACGTACCGCTGTAAAATCGGAACTACCGGACTGCGATAGTTCCGCTCTGTATATGCCGGAACTACCGCAGGCCGGTAGTTCCGCTGTGTCTGCGGTACTACCGTTTTTACTGGGAGAGCATAGTTAACTTTTAGAGTTTAGTTTCGAATGCATGCATAATCCTAGATTGATCAAATGTGCACCAAAATATGCTATCAAGCTACTTTCACAAATCCCTCTTAATAGTACGGTATCTAACCTATAATCCGGTCTTCCACCTTTACTCCTAAACCGGTGAAATTTAAAATAGACCTAAAAACTTATGTACCTCATCTTCGAATTCTTGACGTCAATATTCCTTGCAGCTTGTTCTTTACCTTTGCACAGATGAGATTTTATCTATACAATCTTAGCACACACATTAGTCCTATGTTCATGATTAGTTATTAATTACCAAAACCCTAATCTTCGAGGCCTAGATGCTTTCAGCCGACTCTGGTGGTGAAGTACAACCGGGTGATGCTTCCGATGCGTTATCTTTATTTTTCTCATCTTTGGTGAGGTAGACGGGCAATCTCTTTAATCCAAGGCTCCGCAACAGAACGCGAAGAAGTCCTCTCCATCCTCCCGTCTAGCTGAAAGAAGCTTGGGACATCTAATGCATTTTATAAAGGAAAGATCAGTTTAAAAATTTAGAAAAATAAATTTTGAGAGAGTGGGGCGATGAACAAGAATCCCTAAGAAAAAAGTAAGAGAATAGAGATATTATAAAGTATCCAATTTAGTTGGTTTGATTTAGAAAATAGTTTTTGAGAGTAAATAACCATTCTAACTAGGGCTTCGTCCTACAGTCGATATGGCTCTGATACCATCTCTGTCGAGACCCGAATATGCAAATTCGGACTTTCTGTGTAAACTGCACTAGTCTAGGATCACGCTAGTGCACACAGTCAAATATAGATGTAATCACAACCATACACACGTTAAAATAAAAGGAAAACATCAAATAATAAATCTCAAAGGTACGATCTTATGGCTAAGCTTACAATATCTCTAGCCGGAAGGGCTTTAAATCTAGCAGCGAAAAATCAAAAATAAAGCGTAGCGGCCAATCGACAAGCCCATAAGCTATCGAGTGGAGAACGAAGTCCTAATCCGTGAAGTTGTTGAAGTACTCTCCTTCTGAAACATCCTGCTGATAAAACTTCTCCTCCTCAACTGAGCAACATAGGCGTAAAGCTGTGAGTACATTGGTACTCAGGAAGTCGTTTGTAACAAATGAATGCAATATAGTATGCAAGGCTTACCAATGGAGGGCTGAAAGGTTAAATTGCATAAAACAATACTTGAAAGTAAATATGAATAAATAGATTGAAAGCGACCTTTAAGTAAAACAGTAATAAATAAAAAAATCAAAGGAATTGAAATAAACCACTTGTGAACATCCTATCCACAAGCTAAACCAACAGTGAACTACCTGTTCACTTTCAAACCATAAACCACAAGTTTAAATGAAATCACTACCCCTCGTGTGAAATCACCGAGCATTGTCCATAACCGAGGACGCGGCTATTCGAATAGTTTTACACTCTGCAGATGTTGCACAACTGTACCCACATGATGTAATTAGCCTCAGCCTAAGAAAATCACAACAAGGTCTTTACAAAGTTCAACTCCAACTTAATCCCGCCCGCTAGGGTTTCGCATCACACCTCCTCTTGCGCCACATGGAAATCAGCAACCATATCCATCACAATGGCGAGATTGAATCACCCGATTGAATAAACTAAGTTTGTATAACCACGTCGATGACACACCAATGTCATGGCATAAATTTTAATAAATGTGGCACCAACCACGGTTACATATCTCGTTAAGTCAATTTAACAATTCACATGTGATGATAAACCCAATCGTAAAAATAAGCAAGGCTAAGCATGCTAATCGTACAACCCATGTGACATTAAGCATATCATCACTAGTAAATTTTCCAACCTATGGTGACAATAGCATCACGGTGTTCAAAGTTATCAAGGAGGGATGTAGTCAATTGGGGCAATAACTATCAAGTACAAGGTTTTGTAATAAAGTAGCAATGCAATGTAATTTAAAATAAAATAATTAAATAATAGATTACAAACTAGATTCAACATGATCAAATGACACAACTTGCCTTGGTTATGCTCAGCGAGGTACTCGGGGTCTTCGAGTGTTGCTCCTGCTCCTCCGGAATCGGAATCTAACGAGAGAGAAAACGACCAAAAAACAAAAACACATAAAATGATAAGCAAATTAACTCCAAAAACCTTGAAACCAGAAACAAAAGATAGAGCTCGATTTTAGATGAATTTAGAAAAAAAGGAGTCAATCGGAGCTAGGATGGAGGAGAACGGGCTCTCAGAAAAATTCACCCTAAAGGAAAATACTGAAAATTTGAAAAATACACAGTGCAAGGGCTAACGTGGCACGCGCTGATGCTGATACGTGGCACGTTGATGTGGCGGCTGACGTGGCAGATGACGTGGCACCCGGGGTAGTTTTTGGCTGACGTGGCATGACACGTGGCAATAGGGCTGACGTGGCTGCCACGTGGGTTAGGGCTGATGTGGCTGTCACGTGTGCTCGAAGGCGGCGGCAGCAGCGGGATCGGACGGGTGAGGATGCAACGCGTGGCACTATCATGGCTGTGGATCTAGATCCGAAGGGACGGTCGTGATCGAGGGCGGGGCCGTTGGATCTGCGACACGTGTCTCGGGGCTCGCCATGCGAAGCGTCTCGCGTAGTGACCGGTGCTGAGGAAGAAGGGGTGGCGAGGCATGACGGAGGCGGCAGATGATGGCGGCGCGAGGCCTCCGACGGCGAGCACGGGCTTCGGGGTGGCGGTGACGGCGGCAGAGCACAAGAACCAAGGGTGGCGGTGGTGGATGCGGTACGTGAACCGAGGCGGTGGTGAAGTTTATATCACGTGAACCGAGACAAGTTTGGGAAGAACACGGGTATGGTTTCCGCATCGGGGACGAAGGGCGGCGGCGACACGTGGCTCCAGAGCGGAATCGGATGGTGGGCGCGAGCGAGCGGGGCGAGGGGGCGTCCGGATGAGTGCCACGTGGCATGCCGGGGGGGAATCGAGTGGTGGACACGCTGGATTGGCGGGGGCAGCTAGGGCACCGAGGGCAGGCGTGCGCGGTCGGGCCGGAGGCCGACGCGTGGCCGGGTAGGTGGGCCGAGGGAATGGGCCGAGGGCGGTGAGGGTTGGGTCGAGGGTTCGGCCTGCTAGGGTTTTGAAGGTTTTTTCCCGAATTTTCTTTTAAATAAATTCAGATAAAATCAAAAGGGCTCCAGAAAATAGCAAATAAATCCTAAAAATTCACCAAAAATACCAGAAAAATCCTTGAGACACAAGGAACTCAAATAAAATATTTTTAGCTCATGTTAAAGTTTATTTTAATCATATTAAATCATTTTAAATTCTAAAAATTTATTTTAAGCTTGTTTTAATTCCATAAAATTTATTTTTGAAAACAGAGCTTTATAAACTCCAAAAAAACAGGATGTTACATAAAGCAACCTGGCTGAGCCGATGCAAAAGGTGTATCTCGGCTAGGCTCCGCAGAAATGCCTAATTTTTTCTTTTCTGTGGATGCTGGCCGTGCTAATAACGTTATTAAGAAGTGATTAGCGCATATTAGGTTATATTAAAATGCGTTAGAGTGGATTAAGGTAAAAAATAAGAGCTATTAGAACATATTAAGGAAAATTAAAGTCACTAACATTTTTTTTTCAACCATGTTTTGCATATACATATGCGGTCAACACCCTTATACACCCAACTAAACAACATTGCCACAAATTCTACCTATGACTAAATATACAACCAAATATCATCTCTTGCACCATTCCGGCCTGTCCCAACCCAATCTGTCCACATATTTGGCTGAGTTCGGCACGGCTTCATGCTTTTATACTTTGCTACAGTAAATAACTTTTCAACCGATATATCTTTTCAAAACGAAGTCTACAAGTTAATTATAGTACATATTGTACCGAGTTCAATTATACTAGCCAAAATCATATACAACCATCTCACTCTTCAAAATCTCTTTTACAAACTGTCAGAATTCAAAAGTCATAGACCAAAAGATATAATCAATAGCCTAAAAAAGCCCACCCAGAGCAACCAAACCCAAGGCTACGCACCCTACCAATCACAAAGTGTTCTGTTATGGGCTGGGCCTTACATGCTGGGTTAGGCTTTGTTACAACATGAGCTCAAGATGAGTCGACCCGAGCATTAACAAGCCGAGCCGACTTGTAGCCAACTACCTACAATGTAGCAACTAAGGATATACAGATCATCAACTGAGTAATATTTGCCAGAGGCAAAAAAAACCATCACCAGCATCATTGCCACAATCACAAGAACCATCACCAACAGCAGAGGGAGTTCGTTCGTTGATCAACCACCACACTTTATCGCGCGGATGATATGGACGTTCATCGTGCACCTCTTCTCGCCCTTCAGCAGATCAAAGAGGCAGATATCACCAATTGTTTTTACAAGAATTGGTATATGTTGTAACTAGACTGAAGCACAAAATTCATCTCAGCTACCAGACTAAGAATAACTGAAGTGTACAGGTCAAGTCTAATTGCAAAGTAATAGTATACTAAAGAAATGAATCATATGAAACTCAATGAAGTTCTCGCTAACAATCAATTTAACATGGTACCTTTTAACTAGAAGGCTCAATGGTTCGTATTATGTTTATGTCACTTGCCACTTACTATTGAGGTTAGCAGGTAATCTCTAGAAATCCTGAAAATAATAGTTAAAGATCAATTTACGTTTCTTCCCTAAATTTCATCTAATCTAACAAGAAACTATAATGGTTAGAGTGTGCAGTATTCAGCTATCTGTGATCCCCCACTTGAGAATCAGGCAAGTTACAATACTTTCTCAGCATTATGCAAATATGTATTGTAACTTATAAAAAGAGTAACATAGATGGCATACACGACGATAAGACAATGTAGCTGAAAATGCCTTACCATTTCATGTTGAAAATCACCCATCAAAACCTTGAAGAAACATTTGTCTTGATCATCCATAGCATTCCAGTACTGGTACTCATCCCATTGTTTGCATCTTTCACAAGACTTGCCCATCAAATCACACCTTAGACCCACAGTGTAGAAGGAGATTAAGAAAACAGAGCAAACAACTTGTGCAATCTCTGTTTCTGCAATCTCTGTCGCAAATAGCCAAAAAACCATCAGCCGCAGCCAAAAGCCGTCAGCCGTAGCCGCAAAGAACAGGCACTCTCTTTAGCTGCAATACTATGTGCAGTAAACACCGTGACAGTACCGTTTCTCATTAATGGGGATATGAAAGGCCTCAAACAGTATTAAGTGGGGTTCGCTTTACAGATTAACCTGCAACTCAGCTTTTTTTTTCAGCTTCAACTTTTAATTTCAACTTTTTTTCACTAATTAATAATTTATTTTTTTCTGATTTTTTTAGATTTTTTTGGTTTTTTTGTATTTTCTTTTTTCTCGTATTCTTTTGCATTGTCCGTGATGGGCTAACATATTTTTTCTATTTTTATATTTTTTTAAATTTAATTATGACTAAAAAGACAACTCAACTACAATAAAAAAATCAGCTATAATAAAATTTCAGCCAGAAGCCATCGCTATTCCAAACGTCCCCTAAATTGCTTTTTGTAAGCTAAACTTCCTCGTGCTAAGATATGCTTTGCGATTTGCACAACCACGCCCTGATTAGAGCTAAGCAGATATGGCTAAATGGCCCCTTGGCATGATCCGGTACAGACCCATGTAGGTGTGGCCACTACTACAAAAAATGTTATCACAGACGGTTTCGTGAGCCATCTGAATTGATTGGTCAGTAATGATACGAGGTCATCACAGATGACTTTTGAACCATCTGTGATGTATATATCATAGATGGTTTTTAACTACAAACCATCTGTGATAGTTGATTATCACATATGATTTTTCTTAAAAACCGTCTATTATAGCTAAATATCACAGTTATCACAGACGGTTTGTAGTTAGAACCATCTGTAATGTTCAGCTATCACAAATGGTTTTTACGAAAAAACCATCTGTGATATTCTTTTCTTCCCCTTAATCTATTTCTGTTTATCGGCTAGCCTCAGAAATGCTAGTCATGCTCTCTGAAACAAGCAGATCAATATGTATATATATACATCCAATTCACATATCAATTTATTTCAGAAACAAAAACATCCATTTCGCAAATCAATTAATTGAAATAAAATAAAATACACATTAACAAATACACATGTACAATTAAGGTCAATTTTATTCCAAACAAAATCATTCTACGCTGTGAAATTCTCCATATGATTTTATGACTTTAACCACCAAAAAGAACGCGCACTCTCCTCGAATTTATGCAAGGTTGGTCTGTTCCAACACAGTTGTAGGAATGGGCAAACCCTATCGATAGGAATATCAATGTGTGTATATATATAACTTGATAGGTATAAAATAATTATTGAAAGATTAACAAACCTAGGATTTGTGATCTTTGAGGAATCGAGTAGTAGTTTCATATTGTGGAAAACATAAAATCCACTGGTGTTGCCCGGCGGTTGCTGGTGGCACTACAAAAATAGAAATTGTTAATTCAAGATGCATTATTACCAAGTGTTATATACGATTAATTAATGTGTACTAACGAATACCGAAAAATCTCGAACATATCGCAGGGCGTTGGACCCTTCCATCGAGCGACGTACCTCTGCAACGTACGTGGTGAACGACCTACATGATTCCAAAAAGTTAGCCTTAGTCATTCGGAAGGAAAGAAAGAGTACAATATAGTTATGTATGGAGAAAATGTATTTACCTATCGATTAATCGGCCGATAACTGTGTAGTCAGTTTTGTTCTTACTTAGGGAATCAAGATATATTATCTTGTTCCATTTTAGTATAATTATAATTAAAATCCAGTGGAACCCTTGATTGTAGGGCATAAGTACAAATTTCTTATTGCGGTGAGCCAGCAATGCTGTTGTGATGTAACTCTCGACGTAGGATGCATCCTCGTTGATAGTATCCATGGCGACCAAGTGTGGGTCCAGGAAACCAATTGGTGATTTGGATAATCTGGTTTCAGTCACCATGTATCTATATATATACACACAAAAGGAATAAATTATATATGATATTTATCGGTATTACATGAACGGAGACTACAATTATACGCGCTTACAACGTCTAGCATAGAACGAGTGAGGCGTCGAGAGCGTTGAGTGTGAAAAGATCAAATAAATCCTCAAAGGTCACTGCGAAGACACAATCATAAACTTCGTGTTGTAAATAATGCGGCCTGAATTTGACAATGATACCTGAGCGCCGTTCTCCCTATGGCTTATTGGCCTGTTCTATATACCACGAGGGTAATCTCTGGCAACTAAGTCCTAGGATTAGGAGGCGCTCTGCCGGGGCGATCATTGGCTCATCTAGCATGAATTTGCGGGCCAATGGTAGGTACGAGATATCATCATCGGTCTTCTTTGATTTGCCCCTGCTGCCTCGGCTGTAGGTCAACTTCACAGTAGTCGACTGTAAAGGTAGCACCGATGCAAGTTGCTTCACCTGGAATAGCACCGTGGACATGGCACCGGTGCAGGTAGCGATGGTGCAGATAGCCCCTATGGACATGGCACTAGTGCAGG
Organism: Melocanna baccifera; assembly: GCA_036346265.1. NCBI lineage: Eukaryota > Viridiplantae > Streptophyta > Magnoliopsida > Poales > Poaceae > Melocanna > Melocanna baccifera. The sequence continues at coordinate 31,030,490 of CM070682.1, read as the reverse complement.
TAGCTCTTGTTCGGATTGCTCTTGTAGACCTGGCACTGGTGAAGAAGCCTTTAGACAGATGTCGCTTTTGGGCCATTGAATGAATGTTCCAATGGCTTTCCCTAAAGTCACGACCTCATCGTTGGTGGGCTTCGGTAGCATAACGACCTCGAAATTGACATGCACACCATCCACATTCACTTTTTCAAAGCCTGACGATAAAGGTGCACCATGCACCATGGCCCCGTGACCGGACGGATATGCTTGGCCCTAAGCAGTGCACAAGGCAACAGAGACATATCTCACTTGGAGCTTGCACTTCATAGCCTCCTATATAACGATAAAAAATTATCTACTCCAATAGGCCTATCAACAAATCGAGCATTCCAGAGATAATAATTATTACCAGGATGTCGTCCACAGGAAATCTGGGCTCGCGTTCCGTCGTAGGATTGAACGCGCAGCTACCCCGACGGCTGGGCAGCTGGCTGGCATAGGAGCAGCGTTGATGGCCTACTGATTTTTCTGTATATCTTTGCATCTCATTTCTGACATAATCAGTGAGCTCCTCTTTAAGAGATGCCTTGATCTACTCTCGTAGCCATGCCTCACACTCGATTTTGGTTCTCTTCCTACTTTGATACGATTCAGAGTCATCTGAAAAACCATGTTTTCAAGGAACATAAAGACTAAGGCCTCTCGTACGACCCGGATGCTCCTTGTTTCCCAAGGCCATGAAGAGTATATCTCTCTCCCTACTTGCCTGAAATGATCCTTAGGAAGATTCTACACTCAACGCTTCCTGCAAGAGTTTGACATGTCATTTCACTTCCTACGAAGTTGTGGAATAATTACAAGCTACGTAGTTTGATATCTTACCAGGCGGTGGGACACTTCCTCGTCTGTAGGATTTCGAAAGGAGATGTCCCCCGACGATATGGTAGATGACTTTACTTTAATCCAATTTCGAACGCGCTCATCCGGGATTGTGGCAAATGGAGGGACAATGTCCCGCAGGATTGCCTGCTCGTCCTCCTTCCTCCACTATGAGATTTTACCCGCATACCCAACTATGCCAAGTTCGTGGGGGTGTGTGTTTTTTGCCTAGAGGGCCTTGTGCGCTGCACTTGCACTTCTAAAATTTTCGGTCGTCTTCATCCCTTAAACGCTTCCCATTGTAGTTCTAGGAATGAGTACTTATGAAAGGGCGTTAGATCCTTCTCCACGTACTGCTTGACAAGTAGGCTCTTGAAGTTCTTTCATACTTTGCATGCTGCTAGCAAGGCATATCATTGCACGGAGTCATGGTGTTTCTTCTGGGATCTCGAACGATGCAAAAGTTTTTTCAGCAGCTCACGTTTCTGAGTCTCAGTCACGGTCTTTCACGAATTGAATGTGATCTCAATTCGTTCTCGTGAAACTATTCCGACCATTCTGCGAAATGCGCACGCTGCTCGGTGAGGAAGGAGAGGGGTCCCAGGTCCATCGACCTCTATGATGGTAAATTGGCCCTTAAGGTTTTTCGATAATCTTCTTCCTTGGCGTTTGGATTTTCTAGCGGACGCATCCGGCGACGATGTTGAAGAATGTGCAGATGACATGTTGGCCTTCTCATATATGAAAATTAAGCACAATGTAGCATATATATATCAATATGAAAATGACATGAAATTACATGAAAAATACATAATTAAGAAGCAAATGTAGCATATACATCACACATGCATTGTTATACATGAAACATAAAACAAATCTATGTTGCTGATTATTAAACATGAAACAAATCTTAATTAATTGTTAATCATATACGTAAATAGTGCGGTATAAGCATATACATAAATTTAATTCCAATATAATCAATAATGACATGAGCATGGTACAAAAGACATATAAAAGGCTTAGCTATTACATAAGCATGAACATTTTTTAAGTCAATTCCATATAAGCATAAGCTCATCAAATAGACCAAGAAAGTCATCATATTTAGTATAAATCTCAAAATTGATTAATTTGTGATTAGTTTTTATAGATTGTAGGGTTACACAAGTTAAAACTTAGCCATCCCGCTATTATTGTCTTATACTCTTCACGAATTGAATATGCCAAAAGAAGATTGAAACTTTGAGTTCTAAATATCAATCTAAATCTTAGAAAATATACTTTCGGTTAACTGAACAGGGATCACAAGGTGAATACCAAATTTCACAAGAATTCAGCCTAATGACTTGGAATTCTATTAGGTTAACGAACCACAATTTACCAAATCATTCTCAAGCTGAATCGGCTAGCAAATATGAATAAGTATATAACATGTGAATCAGCTAGACCATGTGAATAACAATGATCACCAAAAGAGTATATATATACCGAAAGCAAGTAGTCACAATTAGTGAGAAAAGATAGTAGCAACAATATTTAGAGCTCAATGTTAATCCTTCAATTTTAGCATAAGACAATTATCTTCATTGACCAATTAGCCCACCATAGCATCACTTTGCAATTCACATATATGAAACAATCCACAAACTGCAAAGTACAGTAACCGAGAACTCACAGTGCAGGTGATACTCGAAATCACCCAGATGAACTAACCTGTGGCAAAGCACGCTAGGCTTAAGGAGATCTCACATGAGAGAAAGGCGCCTCCAAATCCTTCACATCCAAATTTCACAGATGTGCCTCCAAATCCTTCACATCAACCTCAAAGAGAAAGGCTTAAGGATATCTCACACGAGAGGGGCGATCTGGATCTCTCAAGCAACGACGCCGGGCTAAGGGGAGGAGGAGGGCGCCGGAGTCGGGGAGGAGGCTGTTGGGCTCACGAGGGAGGAGGACGTCGGAGTCTAGGGAGGCGGCGCCGGGCTCGGGGAAGTCAGTGCGGGCTCGGGAGAGGAGGAGGGCACCGGACTCGGGGAACAGAGGCGATGTTAAGTCTGAGTGCTCTCTCTGCTGGTTGGTGTAGCTAATAACTCCAGTACGCGCCAAATCCTAGCTGGAGGCATATATATAGAGGCTTATTACAGATGGTTCTATTTCAGAACCGTCTATGATATCATTATCACAAACAGTTCTGAACTAGAACCGTCTGTAATAATGAATACCACAGACGGTTATGAAATAGAACCGTCTGTAATAAGCCCTCCAGCATGCTGTTTTGCGTGTACTGGAGTTATTAGCTACACCAACCAGCAGAGAGCACTGTAATAAGACCTCATAGACTATGTTTCTTTACAATAGCCCAATGAGGATAAATATGCATAAATGTAAAATCACATATGTATGACTCATTCTCATATACATAAATGCAAATTCACCTATATATCACATATTTTCACATATATATAAATGCAAATTCACATATACATCACACATGCATTGTTATATACATAATGCAAATTCACACACATATATATATATTCTCATTCCACTTGATTATTGTAACATCCTGATTTTTTTGGGATTTTTAAAACCCTGAATTTAAAATTTAATTTTTGAAATTTTCTGGAAATTAAACAAGCTTAAAATAAAATTTTAGAATTCAAAATAATTTAATATGATTAAAATAAACTTTAACATAAGCTAGAAATATTTTATTTGAGTTCCTCAGGTCTCAAGGATTTTTCTGGTATTTTTGGTGAATTTTTGGGATTTATTTGCTATTTTCTAGAGCTCCTTTTGTTTATTTTGGATTTAATTAAAAGAAAAGGGAGAAATCAGGATGAACAGTGTTGGGCCGAGCCCAACACTATTTACCCGCGTTGGCCGCCTCCCTCGGCCCACCTCCGGCCGCGCCCGCTCCTTTGCCCGCTCTCGCCTCGCCCGTCCGATCCCGCCTCCTCGCCACGCGTCACCATCCCGGCCGCCCGCACTAGCGCTCGCCCGTAGCCTTAGCGCCGCACCCTGCCTCTCTCCCCACCGTTCGATCGGCCACATGTCGGACATCCGTCGTCGTCTCCGACGGGGATTCAATCTCGCTACCGCCCGGGGTTGATTCGAACTCCTCGGTTCCCATACCATAAATCGTGCAGCCACCTCGGTTCGTGTGCAAGCACCGCCTTCTCCTCCTCCGCCGCCACCGCCTCTGAGTGCCGCCGTCTGACCCAGTCATGCACCACCACCCTTGAACGCGCCGCGATCGGACCCGCTGCTCCGTGGAGCCGTCGGCCGCGCCTCCGCCGACCGTGCACCGCCGTCGCCGTCTTCACTTCTACTGGAGAACTCTCCCCGCCGTGTCCAAAGGCCAGCCGCCGTGCGTCTCCGCCACCAGTGAACCCCGCCGTCACTGCCGGTGAGCCCCATCGTCGGAATCCTAAACCGCCGCCGCCGTCGAACCGTCCTCGCCGCGCACACCCGTCTCGGTCGGTGTGCCACCCCAGTGCCACGTCCGCGCCCCGCCTCGGTCCCGCCACCCGCATCCGCGCCCACACTGCGTCCGCGCGACGCTTCACGGAGCGCGCCGGCCACGCGTCAGCAATCCCGCAAGCCGCCGCCCAATCCCTGCCGTCGGATCGGATCTGAAACAAGGGACCAGATCTCGCCGCGTGGCCTTCCTCTAGCCGTCTGATCCGCGCCGCCACTGTCGCACCCGAGTGCCACGTCAGCCCTACCTGCCATGTGGCAGCTATGTGGCCATACCACGTCAGCACCACGTCAGCCGAACCCGTCCCTAGGTGCCACGTGGTAGCCACGTCAGCATGCCACGTCAGCAATACCACGTGTCACTCCCTCCGCCTGCCACGTCAGCCACGCCTGCGCATGCGGTGTGACACTATTCCGTGCACCGGGTTCACCGTAGACCAGTTCTCCCGTGGACCGGGTTCACAGCACAGTAATATTTTTGAATTTTCAGGATTTTCTTTAGATTTAGTTTTCCGAGAGCCCGTTCTCCTCCGTCCTAGTTCTGATTGACCACATTCTTTTTCTAAATTCATCTAAAATTGAGCTTTGGCTTTTGGTTCTGGTTTCATGATTTTTGTAGTTCATTTGCTTATCATTTTATGTGTTTTTCTTATTTTAGTCGTTTTCTCTCTCGTTAGATTCCGATTCCAGAGGAGCAGGAGCTACGCCCAAAGATCAAGAATACCTCACTGAGCATAACCAAGGCAAGTCGTGTCCTTTGATCATGTTGAACCCAGATTGCAATCTAATATTTAATTATTTTGTTTTAAATTACATTGCATTGCTACTTTACTACAAAACCTTGTACCTGGTAGTTATTGTCCAATTGTCTACATCCCTACTTGATAATTTTGAATGCCATGATATTGTTGTCATCATAGGTTGAGAAATTTACTAGTGATGCTATGTTAGATGTCACATGGGTTGGTACGATTGGAATGCTTAGCCTCGCTTAATTTACGATCGGGTTTATCATCACATGTGAATTATTAATTTGACTTAATGAGGTATGGAATTGTGATTGGTGCCACGTTTATTAAAATTTGGGCCATGACATTGGTGTGTTATTGGCGTGGTTATACAAAATTGGTTTTCACTCGGACGAGTGATCGTGCAGTAAAGGGGGAAGTGTTGGTGCACTTCGAGGGATGTGGTAATCTCGTCCGGGTAGAATTAAGGACTTAACTTTGTGCGCCATTAATATGAGTCTTACTGTGCAAACCACATGTCTAGTATGGGATGGACCTGGCTGATTAATTTGAGATGTTTTAATTTCAATCTTGCCATTGGGATGAACATAGTTGCTGATTTCTATAAGACGTAAGGGGGTGATGCGAAACCCTAGTGGGCAGGATTGGGTTAGAACTGAACTTTGTAAAGGCCTTGTTGTGATTACCTTAAGCTGAGGCTAATCACATCGTGTGCGTACAGTTGCGCAACCTCTGCAGAGTGTAAAACTATTCGAATAGCCGCATCCTCGGTCATAGATAATACTCGGTGATTTCATATGAGGGGTAGTTATTTCTTTTAAACTTGGTGGTTTATGTTGGAAGTGAACAGGTAGTTCACTGTCGGTCTAGCTTATGAATGGGAGGTCCACAAGCGGTTGGTTTAACTTGTGGATGGGAGGTCCGCAAGTGGTTATGTCAATTCCTTTAATTATTTATTTATTATTGTTTTACTTAAAGTTCGCATTCAATCTATTTACATTATTTACCTTCAAATGTCATTTCATGCAAATTAACCTTTCAGCCTTCCATTAGTAAGCCTTGCATACTATATTGCATTCATTTGTTACAAATGGCTTGCTGAGTACCAATGTACTCACGGCTTTATGCCCAATGTTGCTTAGTTGAGGAAGAGGAGTATCATCAGCAAGAGGTTTCAGAAGGACGCTACTTCGACGACTACGCGGATTAGGCTTCGCTCCCCACTCGATAGCCTATGGGCTTGTCGATTGACCATTACGCTTTATTTCGGATTTCCACTGCTAGTTTTTGTTAAGCCCTTCAGGCTAGTTCATTCTAAGTTTAGCCATAAGGTCGTACTTTTGAGATTTATCGATATTTGAGTTTTCCCTTTATTTCAATGTGTATATGGTTGTGATGACATCTATGTTTGACTGTATGCACTAGTGTGATCCTAGGACTAGTGCAGTATACACAGATAATCCAAATTTGCATATTCGGGTCTCGACAATTATTTCCTTTAAAAATTAGCCTTTCATGATAATCAACGTATATGTAACTAGTTTCGTCACGTTGTTCTTCGTCGACCCTTATGCCATTTCTAAAAGGAGGTAACACGTCAAATTGATTGTATTCTTCCTCATGCACTATATTCTTTACTTAGATAATTCTCCTTTTTCCATGAAGAACTACATGACGCTTCTTATTTTCCTGGTCGGTTACATAGAAAACTTGAACAACTTGGTTAGCGAGTACGAATGGTTCGTCTTTATTTCCAACACGTTAGAGGTCTACGGTAGTGACACCGTACTTGTCAACCTTCACCTGTGGGAGATGCAACCAACGACATCGAAATAAGGGGATGTTGAAAACCATATAGTCGAGGTCCCAAATCTCTTCTATAAGCCTATAGTACGAGTTTCTCAACCCATCAGTACTGAACGTATCTATGCGGACACCGCTGTTCTGGTTAGTGCTCTTTACATCCTGAGCCTGTGTATAGAATGTGTACCTATTTATGTCATATCCTTGCCATGTCACAACTGTAAATTTTGGCCCTTTTGCCAACCATGTCAGCATCTCACTTGACGAGCTCCTAGCGATTTGCTCCTTCAACCATTGGTTGAATCAACTATTGTATTGTCTCATGATCCAAACATTCGATCGCTCTGGATTTTGTTGCCGAAGCACATCCTTGTGCTAGTCAACATAAGGGACCACTTCAGTCATGTGTTGCAAGACCGTGAAATGGGTTTGAGCATACACATCCATATCTGGAGTGATTGCTTTCTTTCTGATAGTTACGACACCCTTGAGCCTCCCCTCATGATGAAATTGAGGCACACCTATTGGTTCAATCTGAGCCATATAATCGACACAAAACTCAATAAACCTCTTCGCTTGCATAACCTTCGATGATGCTACCCTCCGGTCAAGATTGATTCTGTACATAGGACGTGAGAATTTCCATGAACCTCTAAGTAGGAATACGAGTCCATATATTTTTATCTCCCACATAACGTGAACAATAAGATGGACCACGATATCGAAAAATGAAGGAGGGAAATACATCTCAAGATGACATAGAGTCATCACCACCTCATTCTACAGAGCATCTAGTCCTTCGGGATCGATGACTTTCTAAGCAATTGTGTGAAAGAAATAACATAGCTTATGATTGTCTCTCGGACTTTGATCAGCAAAATATTTCTAATTGCAATAGGAGCATCTATGTCATTAGCACATGATAATCATGAGACTTCATGCCATTTAACTTCAAATCTTGCATCGAAACAAGTTTCTTCATGTTGCCGGAGTAACCAGAGGGAACTTTGACACCGTACAAGTACTGACATAGTTCTATTTTCTCGGCCTTGAACAGAGTGTAATACGTAGGGGGAAGGTACATTCATCCATTATCTATTTTTGTTGGTGCTAACTCTGGCCTGATGTCCATATCAACCAAGTCAAGCCGTGTGTTGACGCTATCTTTTGTTTTATCATGAATGTTCAGTAAGAGACCAATCAAGCTGTCATATATATTCTTTTCTACGTGCATCACGTTGCTGCAGTGCTGAACATCTAGGTACTCTTAATAAGGTAAGTCCCAAAATATTGATTTCTTCTTTCAGATGTTCTTCTCATGAGCCCTTAATTTACGTCCCTTTTTAGGACAACATTTAAATCCTTAACCATATTATAAACCTCTTTTCCGTCTAAATGCCTTAGAGCTGAACTGTCCTCCTTCTCTTCGTTAAATTATTTCTTCATCTTGCGGTATGGGTGAGCCCTCCGAAGGAACCGACGGTGACGCATGTACATAATTTTACGTGAGTGTTTCAACCACACACTCTCGGTTCCATCTAAGTAGTGAGTACAAATTTTGGCACATTTTGTACTCTGACCCGACAGGTTAATAAACACAGGATAATCATTTATGATGTAGAACAACAAAAAGCATAAAGTGAAGCTCTCTTGTTTGTATGCATCCCATACATGTATCCCATACCTGTACCCCTTCATTCCACAGTACTTTTAGATCTTCCACCAATAGTGCTAGGTACACATCAATATCATTCCCGAGTTGCTTTGGCCCTTGGATAAGTATCGATAGCAAAATATATTTTCGCTTCATACACAACCAAGGAGGAAGGTACTAAGTAAGTAGGACAAGAACAAGATACTAAGTAAGAAAAGAGTAGAAGCAAAAGAAACTTATATTTTTGTACATAAATTTTTATTAAATATAAATCCTTAAAGCTTCCCAAAACCTAGGGCTCGTCCTACAGTCAAGATGGCTCTGATACCACTTCTGTGAGACCCGGGGTAGAAACTCCCAGACCCCCCTGTGCATTTCAGTACTAGTCCCAGATCAAAGCTAGTACACACAGATATCCAGAAAAACGGTACAATGTCATCCACGATTTATTACAATAATAACTGAAGTTTTACAAAGGTCATTGCCTTACTAAGGTTCACAGAACCTCAAGCAAAAATAAACACAAAGAGAACCAAATGAAGATAAATATCGACCCATCAATGCGCCACGGGCAATTGGTGGGAAAGCGAATCCTAGGCATCCGAGAAGAATCCACCGCATCCACATTCGTGCGAAGTTATACTCTCGGCTTGATCTTCTTCATTCTCTGCTTTTATATTTATAGAGCAACGGTGAGTACAAAATGTACTCCGCAAGTCTTGGGAAAAATGCATAGATGTAAGGCTTCACAAAAGAAGGCTATATGGTTTATTTGCAAAAATCAGCATTTTATTTCAAATCTACATAATTACTTTGTAAGCCATTTTGTAAACCACTTGTTTTTAATAATCGAAATTGGATAAGTACTTTAGTGAAGGTTAAACTACCAACACTAATGCCTCAGACCATCACAGCCAAATTTTCAAAACCTCAGGTTACACCCCCTGATCTGAACATCACGAGAGTTATACTACTCCCGAGTTTTTCTCCAATTCATTTTGTTTTGAAATCAAAACCAAAACTTCTACCATGTGAATGCATTCCTTGCTCGCCCTTGACCGTGGGCACGGCTATTCGAATAGTTTTACTCTGCAGAGGGTGTACAACTTTACCCACAAGAGATAAGTCATCTTTGCAGTCAACATGCTTCCTTTGGCATAAGACTCAGATAAATTATCACAAAGCTTTTCACCTACTCCAGTATAGTTTAAATACCACCCGCTAAGGTTTCACCACAACTTGAATCCACAAGTTGGAGCCCCCTCTTGCGCCATGTGAGTACAGTAAACCCTGTTCCTCACTATGAGTAACCAGTATACCCTGGCACCCAATACACCACTGGTGATATCTAAGCTAAACTTTTATAGGTTAGTTAGCTAGGTCGTACCCATATAGACTTGTGGTTGTACTGTTTTGCTCAGTTTGGACAAACACAAGCGTCGGTCCTTAATCGACCAGGGTGGCTCATTCACAAACCCAACAATTCTCGTGCTAATCGCACGACCAAACCTTCCATCCACCCTTGTCAACTTTTCCCTTTGAATTTCATTTTTATTTTCAAATTAACAGTGGTAACATCCATTACCACTTTTCAAACAAAATATTTAACAATGGTAACATCCATTACCAATGTTCAAACAAATCATTCATCAAAACATTTGATAAACATGCTACTCATTTGAACATTATTACATTGATTTGCTACGCTAAGCATTTGCTAGTATTTTAAACATTCAACCAATATAATGCTAGCTCATTATTGAGTCAAAGGGATATCCTAAGTTGACAATGGTACAAGGTGAACAATTTTCAATGGAAGGTATAACAAATTGGGTCTTTAACTAAATTTTCTAAATCAAACTATCACTTGATATAACATAAGCATGCATTAATTTAAAATAACTACCTAAACATTTTTCCAAATCATTTGAGCAAGTTGATCAAAGGAAACTTGCAAAACATAGGAGCAAAATGTTCAAAGGAGACTTGCCTTCCGTATGCAGTTGAAATCTTCCACAACTTGCTCTTGCAAATCCTCGGACAATCGGTCTCTATCGTAAATCGAGAAAACCAAATAAATAAAATAAAATAAAAATTCAAAAATTGAAAGTAAACATACCAATTGAAAGATTGAAATTTTAGATGAATTTAGAAATTTGAATGGATCAATTTGGAGTTAAAATGAGAAAGATATGGCTATTTGAAAATCTCAGATTTAAATAAATCCAGAAATTCGGAAATCTCTGACATGTGGGGTCCACTGGTCAGCGATTTCATTTAAAATGAGTCTCGACGTATGGGACCCATGGACTCGGGACCCACTTGTCGGTGAATAGCGCAGAGAGGTGGTCGACGGGTGGGACCAGTGTCAGCCGCGAATAAAACGGAGAAACTCAACCTCGCGCGAGCGGGCTCGAACGCGCGAGGAGTGGGGGAAAGAGAGCGGCGCTAGCCAAGTGAGCGGGGAGGCACTGCCTACCCCATAAGGGTAGGTAATCCTCTTAAGGCTTAACAGCCGGGAGATCGGCGAGCAACGTGGCGCGCACGTGGGCGGCGTGGCTCGACGTGGCGACACGCGTGTACGCCACGTGGCATGACACGTCGGACAGATTTGGCGTGGCGATTTGTGCGCATCGTCGGTGGAGGTGGATCGGACGGCCATGGGCTCGACGCGCGCGGCGTGATCCGGTGCGTCGATCGGATCCGGATGGACGGCGAGATGAGGCGGTGGAGACGCGGCACCGGCGGATGGGCGCCGCGTGGCGCGCTCTCCGCGCGGCGGCGCCGCTGACGCTAACGCCGCGCGCGCTGGCGCGACGCGAGCGGTGAGGCCGAGGCGGGCGCGAGGTGGACGGCGAGATGGAAACACGTGCGCGCGATCGGGCCGTCGGTGAACAGGCGGTGGGGATGACGCGGTGCGAGGCGGAGTCCGAGCGATCGGCGGCACGCGTGGCCAGCCGCGCCGCGCGAGGCGTCGCGCGGACGCGAGCCTTGGCGGCGCTGGCGCGACTTCGCACGCGGACCGAGGGAGCGGTGATCGCGCGCAGCGCTGGCGCTTGACCGAGGGGCGGCGCGAGACGTTCGGTGCGGCGGAGGCTTACCGGCGGCGGCGACGCAGCTCGTCGGCGACGCTGAACCACGGCGGCGACTACGGCTATGAACGCACGCGAGAACGGGAGAGAGAGAGAGAGGTTGCGAAGGGAGAGAGAGAGCGGCCAGGGCTTGTTTTATGCACGGCGGAGGAAGAAACGGACGCACGTCCTCGCCGGCGTTAATGGCGGCGGTTACCGACGCTTCGCGGCGGAAACGGGCGTCTCTTCGCGAGGGGACGGTGACGTTTAATGGCGGCGACGAGCGGACGCTCCCGGTTCATTAAAGACGAAGAAGTAACGGCTGAGGAGGCGAAACGCGAGCTCAGCTGCGACGTGAATGGCGGCAGCGCGCGGAGAGAAACGGTCGGGGACGAAACGTCGGGGACGACGGCTCTGACAGGTGGGACCCGCTGGCAGTGAGTCCACGCAGACCAGTCTATGACAGGTGGGGCCCGCTTGTCAGCGCAAATCAAAAAAAAGAACTCAACCTCGCGCGCGGAGCGGGGCTCGAACGCGCGCCGAGGGAGCGGGGGAGAGGAGAGAGCGGCGGTGGTAACCAGTCGGGCGGGGAGGCTCAGCCTACCCAATAAGGGTAGTTTACCCTTTTGAGTATTAGCCGCGGAGTGGCTGGCTGCTGTCGGATGCGCGACACTTGGCGCCGCGAGAGAGAGGGGAGGCGGGATGAGGCGTAGACGGCGGGGATTAGCTCGGCCGGAGGGAGAGCGAACGGATGGGTGACAAGTGTCAACCCGAGGAAGAGTTTGGATATTTAAATCTTTTATATATTTCAGAAATCAGTAGGAGACTTTAAAATACTCAGAAAAATACCAAATAAATTCCAAAAATTCCAGAAAAATTCACATAATTCACTGATAATGTTTTAAACATATTAAAAATATTTCCAACTTATTTTGATATTAAATTTTCTTTTCAACAGAAACTTTAAATTCTGAAAATTCCAGATAATTGGAAATTATTAATTTAAAATTATTTCTTCAAAATAAAAGCAAAAATTGGGATGTTACAAACCTACCCCACTTAGAAGGAATCTCGACCCCGAGATTGGAAGAAGCGAGAAATAGATTAGAAACTCGCTCAAGATCCTCTTCGCTCCCAGTTGCTTCGATTACGGACGGTTGCTCCATTGCACTTTGCAGAATTTGATAGTCTTGTTTCTTGTGCAGCGCTCTGCCTCTTCTAAAATCTTGACAGGAAATTCTGAATATGTCAAGTCCTCTTTTAAATCAACATCCTCAAAAGGTATCAACTCCTCTGGTACTCTCAAACACTTTTTCAATCGTGATACATGAAATACATCATGTACTCGACAAGCGAGGAGGAAGTTCTAGGCGATAAGCGACTTCACCTCTTCTTGCTATAACTAGAAATGGTCCAATATACCTTGGGGCAAGCTTACCACTCGACTTTGAATCGACGCATCCCTTTCATAGGTGACACTTTGGATACACATGATCGCTGGCGTAAATTCCAACATTCTTCGACGATTATCGGCATAACTCTTTTATGCAGTGCGTCTTTGTTTTCAATCGTTCTCGGATTAGCGAACTTGATCTTCTGCTAACTTCAAGACATCCGGTCCGAATACTTGACTCTCTCCGGTCTCTGACCAATATAACGGTGTTCTACATTTTCTGCCATACAAGGCTTCAAACGGAGACATCTTTAGACTAGATTGATAACTATTATTATATGAGAATTCCGCATAGGGCAAACTTTTATCCCAGCTGGCTTTATTGGCTAAAGCACATGCTCTCAGCATATCTTCCAATATCTGATTTACCCGTTCTGTCTGACCATCTGTTTGAGGATGATAAGCAGTACTGAAATTTAAATTGGTGCCCAAAACTTCATGAAGCTTCTGCCAAAATCTTGAGGTAAATTGTGTTCCTCTATCTGACACGATCCTCTTTGGAACTCCATGCAAACACACAATTTTTGACATATAAAGCTCTGCCAATCTATCTCCCGAATATGTAGTCTTCTTTGGTATGAAATGAGCGACTTTTGTTAAACGGTCAACTATAACCCAAATTGAGTCATAACCTAACTTGGTTCTTGGTAGTCTGTTATGAAATCCATTCCAATTTTCTCCCATTTCCATTCGGTATATGCAGAGGTTGCAAAAGACCAAAGAGTCTTTGATGCTCCGCTTAACTCTTTGACATATGTCACACAAGGCTACATATTCGCAATTTCCCTTTTCATACTGCTCCACCAAGAACTTTCCTTTAAATCTGATACATTTTTGTACTTCAGGATGAATTGAATATCTGATTCATGAGCTTCTTTTAAGATTAAATCTTTTATTTCCTTTTCTCGGGTACTAGTATTCTCTTTCCAAACCAAAGAGTCCCTTCTTCATCTTCTCAAAATCCAGCGCTTTACCTTTCTTCATATTCTCTTTAATTTCTTTAACATATTTATCCTCTCGTTGGGCTGCCTTGATCCGATCTTCCAAGGTAGAGTGAACCTTCAATGCGCATGAATACCTTCGTTAACTATTTCCAAATTTAATCGTTGGAATTCCTCATGGAGGGTTAATCGCTTATCCGAATTGTGATTATTCATATGACTCTTTCGACTCAAAGCATCGGCTACTACATTAGCTTTTAGGGATGATAGTGTATTCCCACATCATAATCCTTTATCAATTCGAGCCACCTTCTTTGTCTCATATTAAGGTCGAGTGGGTGAATATATACTTTAAACTTTTATGATCTGTATATATCTCACACCGACATCGATTAAGTAATGCCTCCATAACTTTAGAGCATGCACACTGTGACTAGTTCTAAATCATGAGTGGGATAATTTTCTTCATGCGGTCTTAATCGCCTTGATGCATAAGCTACCACCCTTCCTTCTTGCATTAGTACACAACCAAGACCTTGTTTTGAAGCATCACAAAATATCTCAAAATCTTTTGAATATCGGGTAACCGCAGAAGCAGTCTGAAGTTAACCTTTTCTTTAACTCTTGAAAACTATCCTCACAGATTTACTCCATTCAAATTTCTTCTCCTTCTTTAACAACTGGGTTAAAGGTCCGCAATCTTGGAAAAGCCTTCAATAAATCGACGATAGTAAAGGCTAATCCTAAAAACTTGGATCTCTGCTTCGTCTTGGGTGGAGTCCAATTTAATACATCCTTAACTTTTCCAGGATCCACAGATACTCCTTCTGCTGAGATCACATGTCCCAAAAACTCAATTTCTTTTAACCAAAATGCACATTTGCTAAATTTGGCATATAACTGGTGTTCACGGAGTCTTTGCAACACTATCCTTAGATGACCTTCATGTTCTTTATTATTCTTGAATAGATAAGAATGTCATCTATGAAAACAACAACAAACTTATCTAAATAATCCATAAAGACTTTATTCATCAAGTTCATGAAGTATGCTGGTGCATTTGTCAGACCAAAAGACATCACCGTATACTCATATAATCCATATCTTGTGGCGAAAGCTGTCTTTGGTATATCTTCAGGTCTAATCTTCAACTGATGATATCCTATGACCGAAGATCAATCTTGGAAAAGACACTTGATCCTATGAGTTGGTCAAACAAATCATCGATCCGAGGTAAGGGATACTTATTCTTTATAGTGACTTCATTTAAAGCTCGATAATCAACGCACATCCGTTGACTACCATCCTTCTTCTTTACTAGAAGCACCGGGCTCCCAAGGCGAAGAACTTGGTCCGATGAATCCTTTCTCATACAATTCTTGGATCCGCCTCTTGACTTCGCTAAATCATCGGTACCGACATCCGATAGGGTCTCTTTGATATTGGAGTGCATGTGCACCGATTTATAACAAATTCAACTTCTCGATCGGTGGTAATCCTGGCAAATCTTCAGGGAATACATCGGGGTATTCGCGGACTATTTTCACATCTTCTAAGCTTTTTCCTTTTAGAGTGGTTAACATACTGTCCTTCCTGGAATGCATAACGGACTCATGCCTTATCTGAATTCCATCAGAATTGGTAAGAATAATAGCACGATTGGCACAATCGATCTGCCCTTTATACTTGGTCAACCAATCCATACCAAGTATTATATCTAGGCCATCGGAGTCTATTATAATAAGGTTCGCTAGGAACTTTACTCCGCTTATAATTATGGTTGCACTAGGGCTAACCAAATTAGTTCTCAATTCTTTTCCAGGAGATTGGACTATCATAAGGTCCTTTAGCAAACAAATTTTCCAATTATTCTTTTCAACAAAAGCCTTTGTTACGAAAGAATGTGTAGCTCCAGAATCAAATAATATGATTGCTTTGATGCGAGTTCACTAGGAACTTACCTAGAACTACGTGCGTGCATCTTTCGCTGCCTCTGCGATGACATGGTTGATACGCCCTCGATTAATGTTTTGTGGAGTCTTGGGAGTTTGAGGGCTTCCACGTCCTTGACCATTGGTTGGAGCTCTTGCTGGTGTAGGGTCAAGATTGAAACGAACCGAGTTACCGCTGACGCTTCGTGGGCGATTCTTGGCATAGTGTCCCATATTCTTGCAATTGTAGCATTGCACTCCTGCGGCTACATTTACATTTGCTTTGATTGGGCTGCATTTCGATTCTAGGAGCTTGAGGTAAAGGGCGAGGTGCAGAAATCGGTGTCCTTATATGACTATATGTTGGAGGTCGGTTGTCTTGTGGTGGCGTAAATCGTGAAGCCGCCGCATGATCGCCGAGCTGGAACTTCCTCTTCCGGAGTCGAAGAGTTGGCGTTGAGCATCTTCTTGCAATAAAGCTTTATTCACTAGATCTGAAAAGTAGGGTAGTCATTGGAGACTAATTGAACCTTGAGGTTGGGGTCTATCCCTCCCATGAACCTCCAAATCTTTGCGGCATCAGTCGCCACATCTTCTGGGGCATATCTAGATAGCTGAATGAATTTGCTTAAATAAGCGGAAACGCTCAGGTTTCCCTGCTGCAGATGATGGAACTCCTTCCTCTTCATTTCCATAATACTCATAGGAATATGAGCATTACGGAAGGCTTCCAAAAATTCTCGCCCAACCAATGTTGGGCATCACGGTGTGCTGTGTGCAGAAATTGTCCCACCAATTGGCAGCAACTCCTTGGAGTTGATGAGCAGCGTACATAACCTTCTCATGTTCAGCACATTGAGCTAGATTCAGCTTCCTTTCCACTTCCTTGATCCAATCATCCGCCTCCAACGGATCGGCAGATCCTGCGAAGGTCGGAGGTCGGGTCCTCATGAATTCCCCGAGCTTAGACTGCGGTGGTTGAATAGGTACTTGTTGAGCTTGATTTACTTGATTTTGGGCCAAAGCCTGAAGAAGTTGAAGTTGCATGGCCATCATTTGTTCCATGTTGGGAGCTTGGGCTGGCGGAGGTGGAATTGGGGCTTCATTGTTGTTGGTATTGGGTTGTTGTTGATGTTGCTTCTCGTGTTCACCATCCAAGCTCCATCAAGAAAAGTCTGAGAAAAGAGGGAAAAGCATAGATGAGAGACGGGGCAATTTATCATCCCAAAACAACACACAAGATTAACACAACAGATTGAGAAAACTCAACTTTTGAAATTCAAATTAACTTTTGAAATGGCTGTACCACAAATGCACAAGGCTCGGTACAATCCATTTTATTACATCATATCATTATAAAAGCGTTCTAGTATCGATAAACAACTGAAAAAGGGGTAGTCTATCTAACATCTAATTGTCCTCAACGATGATCGCTCCTCTGGCTCCTCCTCGGGATCCTCCTCGAGTCCGACGAGTGACTCTGCCCACAACCACGGCAGTTGTTCGCGAACGTGACCGGATCGGCTCTGGCTGAAAGTAGGTGATCCGAACGCAGCGCCGGCGTCCTCGGTGGATCCGCCGATGTCGAGTCGGGTAGCGGATCGGGCGTCGCACACTCTTCCTTGCAGTGAGTCTAGTGCGAGGTCCTGAGAGTCTGACCGGAGCAGCAACAGGAGCTGGTGGAGTCGGTGTAGTGGTGGCAGCTCGAAGACGCTCCACCTCTGCCTCTGCGGTGTCCTCGCATGTCTGGCGTCGGCGTGGCGGCCTCACTCTGGCAGTGTGCTCGGAGAGTGTCGGAGTGGTCGTAGCTCGGCGTCGAAGCATCCGAGAAGTCCTATCTCTGCTGAGCTCTGGCGTAAGTCGCGACGATGCTTGGGTGAATCGCACTGATGAGACAGGCGTGGGTCGTCCACCACGATCCGAAAGCCTCGGGGTGGGTCTGCCCCGCTCGGTAGTCGGAAAGAAGCGAAGAGGCGATCGTCGTAACTCCTCCTTGTGCCTCTGCACAACTCGCTATCGCCATCTTGGTGCATCTGGATAGCGTCCGTCTGATGGGTCCGAGGGTGCTCAATCCTGCGATGACGGGTCAAGCTGCCCATCCGAGCATAGATGAATACTTCCATGGTCCATGAATCCATAGTCATCACTCTAGTGTTCCGCCCTCTGAAAATGGGTTGTTGAGTATATTTGAGATCTTGCATTAAGCGTCGTAGAAGAGTCGCAAAGCTCCTCACTCTCGCCATGAGAATGGTGATCCCATGGGGCTGAAGACGACGAAGAACCTGCCATCTATAAGTTTGAAAATAAGGAGAGATCAGTAAAGATTTTTAAATAGTGAGAGTAGGACAAGAACAAGATACTAAGTAAGAAAAGAGTAGAAGCAAAAGAAACTTATATTTTTGTACATAAATTTTTATTAAATATAAATCCTTAAAGCTTCCCAAAACCTAGGGCTCCTCCTAGTCAAGATGGCTCTGATACCACTTCTGTGAGACCCGGGGTAGAAACTCCCAGACCCCCCTGTGCATTTCAGTACTAGTCCCAGATCAAAGCTAGTACACACAGATATCCAGAAAAACGGTACAATGTCATCCACGATTTATTACAATAATAACTGAAGTTTTAAAAGGTCATTGCCTTACTAAGGTTCACGAGAACCTCAAGCAAAAATAAACACGTGAGAAGCAAATGAAGATAAGCGATCGACCCATCAATGCGCCACGGGCAATTGACTGGGAAGCGAATCCTAGGCATCAGAAGAATCCACCGCATCCACATTGGCAGAAGTTATACTCTCAGCTTGATCTTCTTCATTCTCTGCTTTTATATTTATAGAGCAACAGTGAGTACAAAAATGTACTCGCAAGTCTTGGAAAAATGCATAGATGTAAGGCTTCACAAAGAAGGCTATATGGTTTATTTGCAAAAATCAGCATTTTATTTCAAATCTACATAATTACTTTGTAAGCCATTTTGTAAACAACTTGTTTTTAATAATCGAAATTGGATAAGTACTTTAGTGAAGGTTAAACTACCAACACTAATGCCTCGGACCATCACGACCAAATTTTCAAAACCTCGAGTTACACCACGATCTGAACATCACGAGTTATACTACTCCCGAGTTTTCTCCAATTCATTTTGTTTTGAAATCAAAACCAAAACTTCTACCATGTGAATGCATTCCTTGCTCGCCCTTGACCGTGGGCACGGCTATTCGAATAGTTTTACTCTGCAGAGGGTGTACAACTTTACCCACAAGAGATAAGTCATCTTTGCGATCAACATGCTTCCTTTGGCATAAGACTCGGATAAATTATCACAAAGCTTTTCACCTACTCCGGTATAGTTTAAATACCACCCGCTAAGGTTTCACCACAACTTGAATCCACAAGTTGGAGCCCCTCTTGCGCCATGTGAGTGAAGAAACCCTGTCCTCACTATGAGTAACCAATATACCACGGCACCCAATACACCACCGGTGATATCTAAGCTAAACTTTTATAGGTTAGTTAGCTAGGTCGTACCCATATAGACTTGTGGTTGTACTGTTTTGCTCAGTTTGGACAAACACAAGCGTCGGTCCTTAATCGACCGTGGTGGCTCATTCACAAACCCAACAATTCTCGTGCTAATCGCACACCAAACCTTCCATCCACCCTTGTCAACTTTTCCCTTTGAATTTCATTTTTATTTTCAAATTAACAGTGGTAACATCCATTACCACTTTTCAAACAAAATATTTAACAATGGTAACATCCATTACCAATGTTCAAACAAATCATTCATCAAAACATTTGATAAACATGCTACTCATTTGAACATTATTACATTGATTTGCTACGCTAAGCATTTGCTAGTATTTTAAACATTCAACCAATATAATGCTAACTCATTATTGAGTCAAAGGGATATCCTAAGTTGACAATGGTACAAGGTAAACAATTTTCAATGGAAGGTATAACAAATTGGGTCTTTAACTAAATTTTCTAAATCAAACTATCACTTGATATAACATAAGCATGCATTAATTTAAAATAACTACCTAAACATTTTCCAAATCATTTGAGCAAGTTGATCAAAGGAAACTTGCAAAACATAGGAGCAAAATGTTCAAAGGAGACTTGCCTTCACGTGTGCTGGTTGAAATCTTCCACAACTTGCTCTTGCAAATCCTCGGACAATTCGGTCTCTACACGTAAATCGAGAAAACCAAATAAATAAAATAAAATAAAAATTCAAAAATTGAAAGTAAACATACCAATTGAAAGATTGAAATTTTAGATGAATTTAGAAATTTGAATGGATCAATTTGGAGTTAAAATGAGAAAGATATGGCTATTTGAAAATCTCAGATTTAAATAAATCCAGAAATTCGAAAATCTCTGACATGTGGGGTCCACTGGTCAGCGATTTCATTTAAAATGAGTCTTTGACGTATGGGACCCACTGGACTCGGGACCCACTTGTCAGTGAATAGCGCAGAGGGGTGGTCGCTGACGGGTGGGACCCAGGTGTCAGCGCGGATAAAAACGGAGAAACTCAACCTCGCGCGAGCGGGCTCGAACGCAGCCGAGGAGTGGGGAAAGAGAGCGGCGCTAGCCAAGTGAGCGGGGAGGCACTGCCTACCCCATAAGGGTAGGTAATCCTCTTAAGGCTTAACAGCGGGGAGATCGGCGGAGCAACGTGGCGCGCACGTGGCTGACGTGGCTCTGACGTGGCAGACACGTGTCTGCCACGTGGCATGACACGTCGGACAGATTTGACGTGGCGATTTGCGCGACCGTCGGTGGAGAGTGGATCGGACGGCCATGGGCTTGACGCGCGGCGTGATCCGGTGCGTCGATCCGGTCCGGATGGACGGCAGAGATGGCGGTGGAGACGGGCAACGGCGGATGGCGCCGTGTGGCGCGGCTCTCCGTGCGGCGTCGCGCGGACGCTAACGCGCGCGGCGCGCGTGGCGCGAGCGTGAGGCGGTGAGCGGGCGCGAGGTGGGCGGCGAGATGGAAACGTGCGCGTATCCGGCCGTCGGTGAGCAGGCGGTGGGGATGACGCGGTGCGAGGCGAAGTCCGAGCGATCGGCGACGCGTGGCCCAGCGCGCGCGCGGCGTCGCAGCGGACGCGAGCGCAGCGGCGCGGCGCGACTTCGAACACGCGGACCGAGGAGCGGTGACGCGCGCGGCGGCGCCGCGCGCCGCGACCGAGGGGCGGCGCGAGACGTTCGGTGCGGCGAGGCTTACCGGCGGCGGCGCGCAGCTTCGTCGGCGGCAGCTGAACCACGGCGGCGACTACGGCTATGAACGCCGCGAAGCGGGAGAGAGAGAGGTTGCGAAGGGAGAGAGAGCGGCGAGGCTTGTTTTATGCAGCGGAGGAAAAAGCGGACGCGCGTCCTCGCCGGCGTTAATGGCGGCGATTACCGGCGCGCGGCGGAAAGCGGCGTCTCTTCGCGAGGGGCGGTGGCGTTTAATGGCGGCGGCGGCGGGCGCTCGGTTCATTAAAGACGAAGAAGTAACGGCTGAGGAGGCGAAACGCGAGCTCAGCTGCGACGTGAATGGCGGCAGGGCGCGGAGAGAAACGGTCGGGGACGAAACGTCGGGGGCAGCGGCTCGGCGAGTGGGACCCGGGCGGTGAGTCACGCACCGATCTATGGCGGTGGGGCCGCTTGTCGGCGCAAATCAAAAAAGAACTCAACCTCGCGCGGAAGGGCTCGAGCAGCCGAGGGAGCGGGGGAGAGGAGAGAGCGGCGGTGGTAACCAGTCGGGCGGGGAGGCTCAGCCTACCCAATAAGGGTAGTTTACCCTTTTGAGTATTAGCCGCGGAGTGGTCGCTTTCTTTGTCGGATCTGCGACACTTGGCGCGCGAGAGAGAGGCGGGATGAGGCGTGAGCGGCGGGGATTAGCTCGGCGGAGGGAAGCGAGCGGATGGGTGACAAGTGTCAACCCGAGGAAGAGTTTGGATATTTAAATCTTTTATATATTTCAGAAATCAGTAGGAGACTTTAAAATACTCAGAAAAATACCAAATAAATTCCAAAAATTCCAGAAAAATTCACATAATTCACTGATAATGTTTTAAACATATTAAAAATATTTCCAACTTATTTTGATATTAAATTTTCTTTTCAACAGAAACTTTAAATTCTGAAAATTCCAGATAATTGGAAATTATTAATTTAAAATTATTTCTTCAAAATAAAAGCAAAAATTGGGATGTTACACCATCCTTTTTGCGCTCCTCTGAGTGCAAATGCAGCAGTTTTGGCTCCTTTAGATTCATAAAAAATCGCTTCAAACGGGGAATTATAGGAAAATACCATACCACCTTAGCAAAAGGTCATTTCTTCACCTCTTTTTCCTCGTCGTCATCTGATTGATTGTTACGTTGCACACCGGACATATATGCATGTTTGCATACTCTTTACGGTAGAAGATACAGTCGCTCAGACATGCATGTATTCTTTCTACTTCTATTCCCAATGGACAAAGAATCTTCTTGGCTTTATACGTGATTTTAGGCAACTCATTTCCCTCCAGAAGCATGTCTGCTAAAAGATCTAGCAGCGCCATGAAACTCTTGTCGGACCAGCCATTGCTTATTTTCAATTTCAATAGTTCAAATATGGCTGACAACCTCATATACTTTGACTTGCAGCACGTGAACAATGGTTTCTCTGAGTCCTCCATCAAGCTCCGGAATTTAACATACTCTCTCTCATCATAGTTTTCTTCTACATCGCGAAGCATCTGATTTAAATTGTCATCGTACAGCCTATCCGAATTCGAACCACAATCGACATTATTATAGGGGTGGCCCCACCTAAACCCAGCTAGCCTGTTGAGAAGGTTATAAGCCATGTAAATGACATAGCTTGTCCTCGAAGGGAGGCTCGGTGTAAGGTTACGATGGTAAAGACTCTCCTTACGAGGGAACCATAAATATCATGTCCAGCTCTTGGGAAAGACCAAGAGGTCATTTGCTCACCTAACTCTCCACTACCATACCCTCTCTCTCTGTTTGGTCCGTAGCCACAACAGTTGGCGCCGTCCGTGGGGACGACGGAAGCAAGCCTCAAGATCGCAGGAAGGATGGCACCGAAGAAAGCTTCATCATCGGCGGCGAAGAAGAAGGAGGCGGTCGTGGCGAGGCCCCGCGTCAATACCAGGGCTTCAGCATTGGTGGTCGGGGTGCGAACGACGACGCTCATCGTGCGGCTATTGGCCCCACCACCACCAACGCCATTGACCCCGCCACCACCAACGCCATCGACCCCACCACCACCGACGCCATCGACCCCGCCGCGACCGATGCGACAGCCAATCCCGACGATACCGGTCGGGTGCTAGGGAACGGTAGCCCCGACGCCTGTTGAGGCGCAACCACCATCCTTACACCCGGTGCGAGAGGACCAAGCAGTCCCGCCGGCGACATGGGCACTGCCGTCGGCGCCAGAGTCCACCATGCGAATGTGATGAGCAACCCAAGGCCCAAGGGGGTGGTTGCGTTTACCTCGACCATGCCCATTGCCCCATCCACACCCGCAGTGGAGAAGCGCCTGCGGCAGCCCTCGACGCGCTCGGCGAGGCGGCGGATCTCCGGGGGGCCGTGCGGAGAATGCAAGAGGCTTGGAGTCAGCCGACCCCGCTGGTGGTAGCACCGGAGCCCACACCCGAGCGCGCGGATAGCCGGGACGCCCCCACATCCAGTCGCGCTTCGCTGCGACGCGTGGACCTGGAGTCCCCGCTATCGGTGGGCCTACAGCAGGCAGCGTGGTCGGAGGATTTTAAATTCCCCAGCTCCATCACACCGTACAAGGGCGACATGAAAACCCAAGAATTTGTACGCGTGTATGAGACCGCCATCGAGGCGGCGGGCGGAGACGATACCACCAAGGCGAAGGGGCTCCCGCTCGCGTTGCACAGAGTGGCGGTCTCATGCTTCTTCACCATAGAGCTGAACTCCATATACGCATGGGAGCAGGTTCGCGACCGCCTCTACAACAACTTCCAGAGGAACTACGTCGAGCGTGTCGACGCGGATCAGCTCTTTGCGGTCAAGCAAAAACCATCGGAAAGGCTCCGCGAGTACTTCAAACGATTCGCAAAGGTCCGCTGCCAGGTCAAAGATGTCAATGAGACAACAATCATCAACGCAGCGGTACAGGGCCTCCGCCCGGGGCCACTAGCCGAGTACAACACGCGGAAGCCAATCAAGACAGTGGCGAAGCTCTTCGACAAGATGGAGGAGTACGCCCAAGCGGAAGAAGACGCGAGTCTGCGCCAGGACAACGAGGCTTATGCCAACCCAGCAGAAGGCGCCGCGAAGAGCGCCGACCCGTTGAACGCAAGTTCCTCGCGAACAGCGTGGCGAGAGCCGTCGAGGGCACCTCCCAGGCAAGGACGGCGGTGACAAGCCTCGGACGGCCGTCCGGCGTCGGCGACCTCGCTACATCTTCGACGTCGAGGGTGGCTCGGAAGACAATGCCCCCGCCAACCGCGGGGCCAGGGCTCGACGAGGTCGAGAGCAAGGCCGAGGCCGGGGCCACGACGGTTGGGCCCGTGCGGAATACGGCAACCAACACCGCCCACAGTGGTGCGAGGTGCACGGCCAAGGCAATCATGACACCCGCTCCTGCACCACCATCGCGGCGCTCGCAAAGCGTCGCGAGCGAGGATCGGCGCGCCCGCGCCGTGGTGCGTTCGAAGCCACCGGACGGTCCCCTAAGGATTCGGGATCAGGAGCCACAGCCTCAAGAGGGTCTCTAGCGAATGCAAGCCCAGGTGCCACAGCCCCAGGAGAGCCCCGTACGGATCCATGCCCTTGAGGGCGCCCCGCGTAGGTCATCAATGTAATCTCCGGAGGCTCCTCTTTGGAGTTCGCCTCGGAGCGACAGCGCAAGGCCTACGTGCGGAGGCTACACCACGTGGCGGCGTACCCAGCTCATGCGCCGCCAGATTGGGTGCAGCATACGATCACCTTCACGCCCGCCGATGCCAACAGCGTGGAGTTCCCCCATCAGGATCCCCTAGTTATCCAAGTCGCGGTTGCCCGGTGTGACGTACGGCGTGTCCTGGTCGATGGGGGCAGCTCTGCGAACGTTTTGTTCGCACAGGCCTTCGACCAGATGGCAATCCCTCGAAGTCGCCTAGGCCCCTCAACAACCCCGCTACAGGGCTTCGGAGGTCAGCCACTACTGGCGCTGGGCCAAATATGTTTGTAGATCTCCTTCGGCCAGGATGACAACGTGGCGAGCAGGGACGCCACCTTTGACGTCGTTGATATCCAGGACCCCTACAACGCCATTTTGGGGAGACCGACCCTCAATTCCTTTGGGGCGGTACCACACCATGGCTTCCTATGTGTGAAGCTGCCGGGCCCACGAGGTATCATCACCGTCCTTGGCGACCAGCACATGGCCTGGCACCTGGAGCATGGAACCCGAGGCCCGTCCTTGGGAGCCCAGTGAGGCCCTTAGGTCCGGTGCCCTCCACGCTACTGGGCAAAGCTAGGGCGCACTGGGAACGGCAATTTCGACAGGAGAAGTTCCGGGGATGCAAGGTCTGGGAAGGAGAGTGCTGGTTCACTTGCCGCTCGCCCCTTTTAAAGAACCCCGGAAGCACGACCGCGGACATTACACCTCAAGAGTCCCATCGTAATTCCCCAGGGACACGTGGTGCAGTACTGCTGCCCCATTCCAATCACAGGCCTCGCCAACCACACTCCACGTGTCCCCATATCCTGGGGGGCCTGAAGCAACGGAAGAAGGCATGGGACACCTCCCTCCCAGCCGTACAGCGCCATGTGCAGACCACCGGTGATCCCGCCTCACCTGTCCCGTCGGCGTCTGGGAATGCAGCGAAATAGTAGCGCCCGTGAGATCCCCCATTGACCGCCAGGGACAGGACCTATGAGGCTAGGTCCCAGTCCCTTCCAAGCTTATCTTACCCGGCCACGCGGTAGGGGCGGAGCGCTCGCGCGTCTGCCCGACTAAGCGCCGGCTCGCCGCCACCACTTGGAGGTAGGGGCGGGCGCTCGCCGCGTCTCGCCGACCAGGTGCCGGCTCCGCCGCCACCGCCGGAGGGTAGGGAATGGGCGCTCGTCGTCTGCTTAGACTAGGCGCCCGGCCCGCGCCACCACCGGAGGTAGAGACGGCGCTCGTGCGCTCGCCCGACTGGCGCCAGCCCAGCGCCACCACTTCGGAGGGTAGGGGCGGAGCGCTCGCGCATCTGCCCGACTAGGCACCAGCCCGCGCCACCGCTGGAGGGTAGGGGCGGAGTGCTCGCGCGTCTGCCGACTGAGGCTCCAGCTCCGCTGCCACCGCCGGAGGGTAGGGGCGGAGCGCTCGCGCGTCTACATCGACTAAGGTGCCAGCTCCGCTGCCACCACTTCGGAGGGTAGGGGATGGAGCACTCACGCCACTACATCGAATAAGGTGCCAGCTCTGCTGCCACCACTTCGGAGGGTAGGAGACGGAGCACTCGCGCGTCTACATCGACTAAGACGCCAGCTCCGCTGCCACCACTTCGGAGGGTAGGGGACGGAGCGCTCGCGCGTCTACATCGACTAAGGCGCTAGCTCGGCTGCCACCACTTCGGAGGGTAGGGGACAGAGCGCTCGTGCGTCTACTTCGACTAGGCGCCAACTCCGCTGCCACCACTTCGGAGGGTAGGGGATGGAGCGCTCGCGTGTCTACCCTGCCTAGGCACCAGATCCGCTCCTACCCCAAGCATCTACCCCAACTAACCAACAAACTCCGCAAGAAAGGCACAAAGCGGACACATCCAAAAAATGACAGCAGGGACGAACGTTCTGGCTTACCCACCACGCCGCTACAAAGTTCTTACAAAACCCGCCAGACTAACACTACTCGTATGGCTTCGCCAGGACGACCTTCCACGCTGAAGCCTCACTCGCCGAGGGTTGATTCGCCCAGAAGTTGAGTGGGTCTTTGGCCCGCCACCAGTGACGTAAATGGTGCTGGGTTACGGCGTCAGAAATCAGCAGTAGGTCACCATCGGGCAGCTACTCGAAATAAAGTGGCACGGGGGGATCAAAGCTCGGAAGCAATTTTCACTTCGTTTACAGCATGGAGTACATCAGTTAAAACACACACCGGCGTACAAGAACTCGGGGTCACACCTGCTTTGAGCCGTCGGCCCAATCATCATCGCGCCGGGCAAATACATCCAGCCACGCGCCAAGGTTCCCCTCGCCATACATGTTCCGCCGCAGCTCTACCTTCGCTGCGGCCTCCCTGATGTACTCCCAAATCTGTTCATGGAAAAACCAAACGGCGGGACGAACGGCGCGCACGGTACCAGACATCACCCCGGCCCCAGCAGACATCTCCAGCTGCGGATCGCCCAATTCATCAACATGACGGCAACCCCGGTGTCGAAGAAGGGCACACGCCAGGCATGCAGTCACGTAGGAGCAGTGATTGCCAAAGGACGTCGCTGCCGCCTAAGCAAGGTCGGCCGCTTCCGCAATTCGCCGAAGTGTCCGTGAAAGCTCTTCGGGTCCGAAGGAGCGGGGCGGCACCTCGGCAACGAGATTTTCAAGGGTACCCTCCAGGGCCAGCATAGCCTCCCACGCCGTCGCCGAGGCGGCACCCAGCGCCTCATCCCACTCCCTTAGATACGCAGCGAGGCGGCCGTTCTCTTCCTCCAGTACGGCAACCTGCTGGAGCAGCCCGTCACGCTCCACCACCGCTGCCTGCTGGGTCAATGCCACACGCTTCGTGGCATATGAGACGGCCCCCGCACGTTCCGCTTCCAGGAGCCGTATGCGGTCATCCTTAGCGGAATGCGCCTCCTCCGATGAGCGCAGAGCTCCTTCGACGGCGCACAGTCGGTCCTCCAAGGCCTCCCGTTCCCGGACATGGGCCGCCTACAGCGCCCAGCTGAGGGCGAAGGTCTATGCAGTAAAGCAATCAGCACACCTCTCAATGGCTACGTGCTGCTCGGGGTCAAGCACTTACCCGCAGTTCGGAGACCTCTACCACCCCCTCAAGCAGTTCAGGCTCGTAAATCTGCAGCGCATCACGATCTAAGCTCACGGTCGCATTATCCGCAGCCTCCCGCCACGCTGCCAACACCTCTGCCCGAGGTATGAAGTCCGCTAGGCGACGGGCGGCATCCACGGCAATAGCCTCGGCGGCGCCAGGTGCCCCTCCCAGGCAGTCGTCCTCGGGCTCTGATGGCCACCCGCATTCGGGCAACCATGTTGCTGCAAGGGGTCGCGACGGTCAACCCTGCGAATACCTAGCAGGTCACATCAAGAAATGTTTACCTTCAGCCCCGCCCGAATCCGCAAGGACCTCTGCATCCCCACCCACCTCGCCAAGTGGAGGAACTTCGGTGTCGGAGCTTAGCTCCACCAAGCCCTCGCCCCCGGCGGCCGCAGACCTGATCGGGGCCGTGGGGGCACCGAGGCACTCGGTGTCTGAATCGGAGTCCCATACGGCTCCGACCTGACTCGCTACAACAAACCCCCCCGACGAGTGAAGGGGCGATCGTATGCGGGGTCGCTTCTCCTTTGGGGAATAGGAAGGTGGCCCTGCCTCGGAAGCCGCTGCAGAAGGAGGTCCCACGGTCGCGGGAGCGAACTCCACGAGCGATGGCTCCGCCCCAGCATCCTCCGTGAGTGATGGCTCCGCCACAGCATCCTCCGCGAGCGATGGCCCCGCCCCAGCATCCTCCGCGAGCAATGGCTCCGCCCCAGCGTCGGCTGGCGGTAAGGCAGCACTCGCCCCTGCCTCCAAGTCCGCATAGTCCACCATGTCGGAAGCCATGTCCGCTAGTACCCCCTCCCCCGTGGAGTCGCGGCGAGGTGGGCTCGGGGCCGGAATATCGCACTCTGGCACCCTAATACTCAAGGCTTCACACACACGGTTCAGCCGCCCCAGACCTGCCTCCGCGGTCGCAGACACGTGCGGCGCGTGCTCCCTGGCTGTGTACGGTCCAAGGAACGCACCCACCCCACGCTCCACGTCCTCCAGGGAAGCACCTGCGACGGGCACAGGGCCACATTGTAAAAACAACAGCCCCGCCGAATACCACACAAAAGCACACTTCAGGACAACTTACACGGACCGGAGGGTCTCGGCAGCGAAGACACGGAAGGGCGGACGTTGTCACGCCGAAGCTTCCCAGGAGTAAACGCCACTCCGTGGCAAGCGGCGCCACGCCATACATGACGAACTCCTCAGCGAGGTCGCGCATATTGAAGCGGGCGGTGATCCCACAAGCCTCCGTGCTACCCACTCATCATCATCGTCTATGGGCGTGCCAGGCGTGGTGTTAACCGCCACCGGCCGCCCCGAGCACTCAAGGCCGCTACCACTCGACACGCGGAGGTAAAACCACCACCTCGTCTAGTTCGGCTCCCACTCCGCCCGACTCGACTCCGTGGGAAATATCTTCTCGCACTGCGGCCGCAACGCGAGATCGACGCCGCCGAAGACGGGCAGCGCCCCGTCCCCCTGATCCTCCGCCGCACACCGGACATCATGAAGAAATGCAAACAGCGACACGGTCGGCCAGCACGCCTCCGTGCGCACCGCCCTGCTGTACACGGCAAGACGGGCTATCACATTCGATGCTATGTGCGCCAGCTCAAGCCCGAAGGCCCGCAGGACATCCCCGACAAGTCTGGCGGCCGGAATGCGTAACCCAGCCTCGAAGTGGGCGATGAACACGATCGCCTCCGACGCTTCGGGGTGCGGTTCGGTCTCGTCGCCCGCGGGCAGTCGCACCTCCCGGCGGTCCGACAGCTTCCCTTCACGCAGAAGGCCACGAATCATCTCTTCCGTCACTAGCGTTGAGCCCAGGACGCGGGAACACGGACCTCCTACTCTCTCCGCTGCCGTCCACCATGTGTCCACAGGCGCGGAGCCACGCCCAACGATTGTGTACCCCACCTCGAGCGGCGACGGCCGCCGGAATATGATGTTGTCATCAGCCGGCTGGCCGTGCGCTCTGTCGTGTGCCATCGCCCTCCTCGAGCTCCGCGACGTAGGAGGAAGCAAGAAAGACAGGAGATCGGGAGCGTGTGACCGGGAACTAGCGGACAAGGAGATGAAAGTGCAAGTGGCATAATGCAAGGGGTATTTAAAACCCCTGTATCCCACGCCATCGATGAGCATAACTGCTGGGAGGCGAACCGCCCACCTTCCCACGATCGCCACCGTAGTGGCACACCTACCTGTGCGCGCCACGCCTGGTCAAGCGGCGGTCGCACTAAGGGGCCTGACAGCGCACGGCGCGCAAATAGCGCCCGCCATGTGTCCGCTCGGGAATCTATGCACAACAACCTAGCTCCGCCTTCGGCGGCATCTTCGCCTTCGCAAGGTAGTCCCGGGTCTGCCCCCGACGACGACACGCACCCACGTGTCGGAGAGGCGCGACAGAAGATGCCCCCCGCCTCGGGGAGCGCTCGTAGAGCAGTCCGTTCAGCGGAGTCCGCGCCCATCAACGCAGAGCCAGCCAGCACTGCACGCCCAAGACGTGCTGGTCAGCCGGATCATCGCGCGGCCAGCGCACTCGTATGCGGCGTAAGGCAGAGCCCAACCTCTCACAGCGCAACGGCCTCCTTTTCCCGCGAGCGCGCGGTGGCCGCCGGTCGTCGGCATCTTGCACTCAAAAATAGGCCTCCCTCCGTTCATCAACACAGCAATATTCCTCTGCATGTTCATGAACTGAAGAAGGCATATTTTCGAAATCAAATACCATCTCAGCTATGCCCGAAAGACGCTGCGGTCCTCCTGGCATGAATATATACAGCTGTCCCCGCGTGGAGAAGCGCAATCGGCAAAAGTCGAGGCGTCGCCCACGCGCGGAGAAGCGCAATCGACGGAGGTCGAAGCGATGCGGTCGCCGACGCGTGGAGACGAGCAACTGGCGGAAGCCAAAGCGGCACGGCTGCTCATACGCGTGCGACGCCGTAGCCTGATTGCACTTGCGCATATGGCCGCATCGACGAAGTCTTCACCCCTGCAAGCCAAGTACGACTCCACCAAGGGTCCCCAGCTTTGCCTTCCGCGAAGCCTTCGCCTCAGCGGAACGACTCCGGCTTCACCCTCGACGACACCTTCGCCCCCACAGGGCAACCCCCGCGTCCGCCCTTGGCTTTGGCACTTCAACACGGAGCCGCGTGTCCGCACGCCGCGCTAGAAGGTGCCCCTTCCACCCCGGTGCCATACCACTCCACACTTATAGGGGTGGCCCCACCTAAACCCAGCTAGCCTATTGAGAAGGTTATAAGCCATGTAAATGACATAGCTTGTCCCCGAAGGGAGACTCGGTGTAAGGTTACGATGGTAAAGACTCTCCTTACGAGGGAACCATAAATATCATGTCCAGCTCTTGGGAAAGACCAAGAGGTCATTTGCTCACCTAACTCTCCACTACCATACCCCTCTCTCTCTCTGTTTGGTCCGTAGCCACAACAAACATCATCCAGCGGTATATCATCGACTTCACCAGCGATGTCATCTAGCGGCATATTATTGACTTCGCCATGACTGGTCTAACACGTATACCCCTTTTTGAAACCCTTTCAAATCAAGTGCGCTTCAATCTGCTCTCGGTTCTTAAACATCTTTAATTCTCATAGTCAATGCATGGACAGTACATATATTCCACCCCCTTATTCAACATATCCTCCTCGGCAGCTCTTGTAAAAATAGACACACCATTAATGTACTCTTCACTCACACGGTTTGCGGCAAACATCTAGCTTCGGTCCTATGTTATACATATATATGAAAACTTAGTATTAAAAATTAAATTAATTAATTAGAACTACATATATACAACATGCATTAAGGTTTTGCTAGCTTAATTAATATTAACACAACAGTTATTTTTCCAGCGATTGAGAAACCAATTATAACGAATAATTTTGAAAAATTTGGCCTCCCACATGACGGAAACTGATCATGTTTGGTCAAGTAGATGCAAACCATTTTCAATAACAGTCACCGAAATTTAGATCTAAATTTTGATGCAACGAAAAACAAATTTCATTACTAACCATATCTAAGACAACCAAGAACTTGATGAATCTTCAAAGCTCTCTTGCCAAATAGCTAGCCTCCTTCTACCAAATTAAATGGCCTAAAAGTCTTGCCTCCTCCAAGTGCACACCAGCCTAAATCTGGATTGAATTGAAGACAGATGCGGTTCTAAGCGGTGTAATAAATATATAGCTGGATTATCACAGACTATTTTTTTAATAAAAACCGTCTGTGATAATCAGCTCATCACAGATGATTTTTTATTAAAAACCGTCTGTGATCTTTCTAGTATTACAGATGGTTCTTGGCAAGAATCGTCTGTGATATTAACTCTATATAGACGGTTTTTACCAACGGCAACAACACAGACGGTCTCTAAATTAAAACCGTCTGTGATGTTGCGTCTACTTATATTGTTTATGTTGTAGTGGGCCTATTCAGGCACAGTTGGATTGGCCTAGTTAACTAAACAGGCCATACCATACAAGGCGATGGGTTGTACCGTGTTAGCATGTGCACGTGCACATTACTTCTATAATACTACTAGTACTATCTCTCTCCCTCTCTCTTTATCCTATATGCAATACAAACACATTCCATTTCAATACTACTATCCTCTGCTTCTTTCCCTATCTCTCCTGCTCCTACTCCAACTGCACTGTCGCTACTTAATTTGGCGACGGTGATGCCAGAACGCACCACCGGCCAACACAAAATAGACCCCTAGGCTACCCAGGTGCCTGATCTGCTCTCTCCTCTTCCGCCTAGCTTGTGCGGGTGGTTCTCCTTTGTCAGACTCAGAGCAACAACTCTTAGATTCTCTGTGTAAATCATACTAGTACAGGATCAGCTAGTACACACAGTGGATAACAAAGATTCATATCATGCTTAATGACATTTATTCATTAACTAAATATGAGCCTGATAGCCAAAGTTTACATTTGTATTTCATAAACCAAAATTAAATATAAGCAGCAAAAGAAGAACAATAAAGCAGTAGCCCATTCGAGCCTACCCATAAGCGAATGAATGTAAGACGTGGCCTACTCATCGTTATCATCACCGAAGTTGATTAAGTTTTTCTCTGAAAATAGTGAATGAAGAAACATGAGCACATAAAGGGCCTGTTTGTTTCAGCTGTAGATTCTGAGAAGCAGCTGGTGAGTATCTAGCTAGTCAGAATCCGGAGAAGCTGGATAACCCCAGCTTCTGGCTACTAGTTCATTTTCTGGATTCTATAGCTTCTGGCTACTTAGAATCTAGATAAAAATCTGGACTGTTTGGGCGAGCTGCAGATTCTGGGAGTAGCTGCAGCTGCCAGAAGCTGAAACAAACAGGCCCAAAGTACTCCACAAGTTACACTAAGAAGTTTGACAGAATTCATGCATGTATAAGGATTGACAATAAAAGGTATAATAGGTTTGTTTGAGCGTAAAAAAAATTTAAGTAAATACTATAAATAGATTCAAAAGCTGAATTTGATAGAAAATATAGAAATAGTAATTTAACAAAATAATATCGTTAGTGCATGCTCCGACCAAACACTAACATATCCATAGGTATCCTATCTAATCCATCTTTTTCAAAAGATCTCATATGGATTCCATTCATCTATATGTTTTTTAATCTCCTATGGATTCTATCCATCTATAGGTCTTTTTAGAAACTATTTTAAAAACTAAAGTCTAATCCGTGAAAAATAT
Source organism: Melocanna baccifera (assembly GCA_036346265.1). NCBI lineage: Eukaryota > Viridiplantae > Streptophyta > Magnoliopsida > Poales > Poaceae > Melocanna > Melocanna baccifera. Next base: position 30,996,832 of record CM070682.1, on the reverse strand, counting down.
TACTCAGCTTGCCCCATGACCGTGGGCACAGCTATCTAGGATAGTTTATACACTCTGCTGAGGTTGTACAGTTTTACCCACAAGATATGGTTATCTCGTATTGTTGGCCATTATACGCTTCTGTAGACATGTGACTGAGTAATTATAACAAAGCATTTACAATGTAAAGCTTTCAACCTAGTCACACCACCACTAATGTTTCACCACAACATGAATCCACAAGTTGAGGCCCCCTCTTGAGTCGTGTGAGACTTCTCATGGATTATACCACACTCACATTCAACCTATAGCGAAACCAAAATTAGGACCTCATATAATAATCAGTTAGGACTGTCCCATACTAGTCTTGTGATAGTACAATGTGGCTTTGTAGTGGTTACTCACAGACCGATCCTTAATTGATTTAGTCTCAAACCACATACCCCTTGTGTCTGACAATCAACATTGTATCACTAAACAACAATGCATGCCAGCACCCACTAGCTAACAATTAGCCTAGGTCAAAACCAAGTTTTATGTTTTATTTTAAAACATTCATATACCTTCTTGACTCACCGCAGTCAAGAATACATTTTAGAAATTATTATTTTATGTTAAACAAATATTTCTGTCAAAATTATTCTAAGCATGGCTAAGCAATTCTGTAAAATTTCTAGTTAATACTATTGTACTAACTAGAGTTTCATCTAAGGTGACAAGGCATGGTTGTTCAATGTCAAATTTGGATGTACACAAAGGATCTGGGTATAACTAGAATTTAAATCCAATTTAAACTAAGTTGAATAAAAACACACATTCATAATCATTTAAAAATAATATAAATAATTTAAATTACTAAGAAGCAACATGATCAAAGTTTTAACTTACCTTGCTTGAAGTCTTGGTGCTGCGAGTCATCAAAATCGTACTCTCTAGATTCATCGTAATCTATATGCAAAGATCCAAAGCAAATAAATTCAATTAAAATTCAAAAATTTAAAAAGAATCCAGAAATAGATAGTTTAGGATTTTGGAAGAATTTAAAATTTTGAATGGATCCAACCGGAGTTAAGACGAGGGAGAACGGTCTCTCGGAAGTTTAAAACCTAAGGAAAAGAATAAACTGAATTTTTGGAATTATTTTCTAAAGAAAAAGATATTTATGATGTCAGCAAAGAATTACTAGAATTATTTTTGTAAAGAAAATTCAGAAATTATGACATCATACTGATGTCAGCCTTACACGTGGTAGGTGACATGGCGGATTTGCTAACGTGGCTTTGGGAGGGATCAGAAGCTGACATGGCATGCCACGTGGTGGTGACATGGACGCTGACATGGCAGATGAGCTGACATGTCCGACATGTAGTGGACAGGCGGGCCGAGATGGGAAGGGCTAGTGGAGGTCGTCAGATGGGGATCAGGTGGCGGTGATGCACGAAAAAGTTCGGATCAGTTCGAATGGTCAAGGAACGTTCAAACCGTTTGATTGGACATAGATCGTCTAATCGGCCAAGGAACCGTCGGATCAGTCCAAACGGTTAGGGAATTTCTGGACTGTTCGATCGACAAAAGACCATCTAATAGCCAAGGAACATTTGGACCAGTCTGAACGGCTAGGGAATTTTTGGACCGTTTGATCGGCAAAGGACCATCCGATCAGCCAAGGAACTTTCGGACCAGTCCGAACGGCAAGAGTAGTTAGAACCATCCGATCGACTAGGGTAACGTTTGGACCATCCATTCGCATGGGGGCGTTCGAACCATCTGAACAGTCACAGGCAGGGACAGTGGCGTGGTGCTCGAAGCCCGAGGGCTCGCCAGCGGTGCGGGGCACGGTGGCTGCCAGTGAAGCGTGGAATATGGAGAAGGGAGTGAGAGAATTTCAATGGTATACGTTAGCATTACCGAAGATGCTCAAAGAATAGTCTACGACAAGGAGAAGGCGGCAGCAGCGCACGGCTCCTGGTGCGGTGGCTCTTTGGCGGTGAAGATGCTCCGCCGAGGGGCAGAAGGTGTTCACATGGTCTCATGGATGCCGAGGATGGTGATGGCGGGGTGTGAGGATGTTCGGGGCTGCAGTGATTGCTCATCGGAGGGTGGCCAAAGCTCAGAGAGAAATGGGGCATGGTGTGGGGATAGCTCGGCCTTGGGAGGGAAAAACTTGGAGGTGGAGAGGGGTGGCGTGGGATAAGAAGGTGTTGAGGGGGGTTTTATAGGGTCAGGGAAGGAGTAACAACCGAGGAGTAACTCACCGAAGTAAAAGCCAATGGTGACAGTGGATAACGGTAGTGAGTGAGGTTTAATGAGGGAGAAGACGGAGAGAAAATGGGCTAGACTGAGTAGGGAATGAATAAGGCACTCAATGGTAGCAGTTGCCTTAGCAACGGAATAGCCGGCATTAAAAGCTCAGGCGAGTGCGACAATGGCGGCTGGTGTAATAGGGAAGAAGTGGAGGTGGAAGAAAGGGATGACAAGTGGGTCTCACACGTCGGTGTTAGTGATATGCCCTAGAGGCAACATGGAGATGTTGTATATATCACATACTATGTTTATGATACATTACTTTGTTCCTTGGAATAGACATCATCATTATTGATCAATGAGTATGTGACTTATTCATGAGACTCTTAAATACTAAGATGTTGCTATTTCTAAATGATCCCTGATCGTATATCATATGAGGAACAAATATGATTCAAAGACAAAGATCAGCATATGTATTGATTGATGATCATGTCTCATGGATCAGGTATGGTGATACCAAATCAATAATATGGACATGTGTTAGTGAACATATGTTGGATAGACTGCCATGAGACAACTGCAGAGATTCCATGTGTCATCGGTTGGTCTCAAGTAGTGTTTATGTAGAGTCCTTAGACTTGAGATCATCATGGTTCCCAACATGAGTAGTAGCTTATTTTGGGACTACTAAACACTACTCCGTAGCTCTGGTAGTCATAAAAGTAGTCTTCGGGTTTGCCATGAAACATGTAGTGGGATGTGAATGATCAAGGTAGAATTTGCCCCTCCTTATGGGAGAGATATCTCTGGCCCTCGATGTAATGGATTATGAAAGTGCATGGCCATGCCAAGGTGATTGAGGAGTCAATCACGAGTTTATAATCTATCACGGAATCGAGAGAGTGATTGAGCTATTAAGAGGATGACACGAGTCTCGCCTTGAGCTCAATCTATATCGTGAGGCAAAGGGATTCGTACATGAGAGAACATTATGAGTTCGTGATATGATCTTTACATATACTTTGGGGTTAATATGTCTTACTAGAGGCCGCTATTAACATGGTAAGCGGAAAGCGTTTAGGGTCACGACCAAGTATACGTGAACCCTCTGTGGTCGCATGTAGCAGGTTGGAACACTAATTCGAATATGATTCGGATATGGGCTCAGTCGGATAGAGATCCGAATAGACTCCTATTGGGCCTCGGTCCACGAGGCCCACGTGAAGGTCTATATATGGAGGCGAGGGGCGGAGGATTCGTCCTGTTAACATCTAGCAAAACCCTAGCCGCCACCTCCCGAGCCAAACCCTAGGCGCTCCACGAGTGCTAGTACACTCGCGATCGGCGTTCACCCGGGCGTGTGGATACCGATGGAGGCGCCGCTCGTTGCGATCTTGATCGGCGTGCGTGGAGAGCGATCTGTTCGGGACGATCGGCTACTTCCACTACTACCTCGGCACGCGTGATTGGATCGGTTTCCAATTCTTCTTCCGCTGCGCTGCGCGTCTAAGTGGTAACGATCCATGATCCTTCCTTAGCATGATGTTCTTGAGTGCGCGGTAGAAAAGTTTTGTTTTCTACTTCCGTAGCCTACGCGTATTCCTTTAGTCGGCAAGAGAAAAGAGAGGAGGGAAGGGTGAGCGTGCGGATGACCGCCATGTGGCGCAAGGAAAAAATCAGGGTCGTCGACCGAGAAATGAAGGGGTAAGTGGCAACAAGCAGCTGAGATTAAATCGATCTGGGTGGATTAGATTTGGGCTTGACACGTGTCAGCCCGAGTTGATTTTGAATTTGAATTTTCATTTTAGATTTTGTTAAAACAAAACCAGGGATCTCAAAAACACTTAGGAAATAGAAAATAAAGTCTAAAAGTTTTAGAAAAATTTACAGAAATTTTTGGAGCTATTTTAGACTTAGGAAAAATATTTCCAACATAAAGTTGGTCTTTAAATTTTTACAAAAGTACTTTTTAACTGTGCAATTGATTTTTAATTTCCAAAAAAACATAGAAAATCCAGATAAAAGTCAAATACTTTAAAATAATTAATTTGAAATAGGATTTTTATATAAACTTAAAACAATATTTTATCTTTAATTTTTCTTTTTTACTTTAAATTACGTTGAGAGGAAAAAACCTTTTTTCAAAAGTTGAAACTATGCAAATAAAAACTACAGAAATTCAGGAAATCAAATAACAGTTGATTTATTTTAAATTAAATTAATTCAATATTTACGTTTTTACTAAAAGTTTTTAATAAACAGCTGAGCTGTTACATCCTTCACCTATGGTTGGGTCCATGGTGGTGCCGACCCATGTCCTCGCCTATCGAATTAGGCCTAGGTGAGTTGGCCTCGCCAGTCATACACCTCTGCTCGGTGCGTCGCGATGAAACTCAGGGCCCTATGTGTGTCCAGCACACGTGGCTATGCTGCTAGGCATGCGTGTGCTGGCTGCTCTGCCATTGTGCTCATGCCTGCTTCGCCCCCTCCAACCCTTAGTCCCTCCTCCACCCTTGGTCCCCCATTCCCTTCGCCACCTACCTCCTTCCACTGTCACCACCCGCCAGATTCGCCACCAACCCAGCTCTCATGCTGATGTAAATTATTTAGCCAGGCCATACTATTATAGACTTGTGGTTGTATTGTTTTACATTAGAAGGTCATCACAAGATTCAATCCTTACTAACTATCTAGGCAATTTAACAATAAACCACATATTCTCATTCTACATACATACCAACACCTCTTACCATCTATCTAAATATGTATAGCAAGTTTTAGGGTTTTGAGGAGCATGTAATAGCCTAATTTTACCTCTCAAATAAACATGCATGCTTTTCAATGAATTTTGAAATTTTGGGTGCATTTTTTAAATTTTTTTGAAAGCCTGGACGGGGTTTAAAATTTTTAAAATAAATTCCTTGGCACAAAAATATGAATCAAAATTTCTAAAAGTTAATTGGGTGCTAAGGAATTTTTCCTAAAATTTCATGTGCAAATTCCTTTGGGGATTCAAATTACAAATTCAAACTCAAATTGAAACTAATTAAAGTATAAACTTGAATCCTTTTCCCTCAAGGCCATTGGGCCAAAACTAGCCTACCGCCCCATCCCGCTTGTTCTTCCTTCCTCGCCTTGGCCTAGCCAGCCAACTTGCTCTGCGCCTTGTAGCCCATGTGCGCCCACGCACACGCCAGCCCAGCTCGCGTGCGTTGCTGACCACTAGGTCCCATGGTCCCACCTGTCAGCACTGCACTATTCTTCTTCCTCCTCTCTCTCTCTCGCTCACTGAGCTCTCTCTCTCGTCGTTCTTTCTCTGAGTCACTCGGATAAGTTTTGCAAAGTGGCATTTAAAGCATGCCACACCCCTTGAGCCATATGTTGCCGTGAGGTTGTCACCTCCACACGTCAGTGCCATCACGAGCCTGCCACTCGGATGCCACCATGGCTAAGCTCCACCCTCCACTTGTTCTCCCTCCTTTCCTTTCTAAAAAGCGTGCCCAACTGTGTCACCAAACATGCCTCCCCTTGTTCTTCCTTTTCCCTAAGCTATCCCCCTCTCTTCACCTCTAGTTGAAGCCAATCGAGTCTTGGTCTTCAACTCTGGCCGCTGGCTTTCCCCACCAAATTCCCCCGCTCTGTTGAATCCTCATTGACGTCGCGTGGTTCTCGAGTTCACCTCATCTCCGCCTACCCCCATGCTCACCTCCTCGTGATTATTTTCTCATAGGAGTGCCAAACTCGTGACTCACTGCTGTGTGTCGCCCTCATCGTCGACGCCAGTATCGTCGGTCTCCCCTCCGCTCTATCCACTGGTAAGCTCTTTCGTTCACATGTTATTCTAAGTGAAGCAAATGAGATAGGCTCGCCTAGTTGCTGCCTATGAATTACTAAAACCAAGAAATAATCTGGGGAACGATGCAATTTACAATAAAGCACTCCTTCCAAGTTGACTTTGCTTTTGTTCATGACTGCCACATACAGGGGAATTTCAGACCTGACTGTGCGAGCTATTTTAGTGCTTTCTCGTCTTGTGCTTTCGCTAGACAGCACCCAATTGACATGATATAGTCAATTTGGTCCAATTTATATTGACTTCTAAAATATACTTTTCTACAGTAACTAGCTTTCAAACGGAATGTCTTTTCAAAATAGTCTACTAGTTAGTTATAGTACACACTGTAATAAATTTACTTATATTGGCTAAAATCATACATAAGTTTTTCTCTCACTATATGGCTCTCTACAAGTTGTTACTATTTATAAGCTAAAACGAAAACCTATAAATAAAAGCCAATATGAACAAACATAAAGTCAGTTGGTGTGTGAACATATCCTGGATAAGGAACATCTTGTCCGGCACATCAAGTACATTGGTGCAATGATCACGAAAGCACTGCAAAAGCATTCAACTGTAAAATTCTAATTCATCTAACCACTCAACACATCATCATCATCATAAGTACTGGGAGGAATGGCTCCAAAGATCTCGGAAGGTGGCTGAAAACCGGAAGAGGCCTTCTTGCAACCGTGTGAACTGAATATCTGGACCTCAAAGCTGGAGTTCCCACGGTACATGAAGAGAAATGAGTCGTTTTCTGTGATGCTCAGTGACAAAAACATCCCAGCCAGAGCGAAGAACTAGCTCACTCATCTCCCTGCACACTACAATATTGTATGTGCGACCATTAGGAGCTTCTAGTTTGATGGTTGCAGAGATCCTGCTCCTCAAATGGCTTGCAAACTCCTGCGGTATGCGCTGTTGTTGGACAAGGAGGATAAGTAAGAGTAAGAAGGTTTCACAATTTGTAGTTGTTGGGGCATTGAGTTTCATGCTATTTAGCATGAAATGCACACGACCACGCACCATTTCAGATTTCATGACTAACCAAAGGACATGGCAAACTAATGAAATAAAGTTTCATATATTTGGGACACCAAATTGTGGCTGAACAAGAAAATTTATGCTTACATCATGGCAGCTATGAAATTATCATTTCGGTTAAGTAACGTGTTGTGGCTACAGACCAAACAGAGAGAGGGTATGGTAGTGGAGAATTAGGTGAACAAATGACCTCTTCTTGCTTTCCCAAGGACTAGTCACGATACATAAGCACTCCTCGTCCTAACAAGCGACTTTACCATCGTAACCTCATCTGGAGCCCCTCACTGGGGACGAGCTACATCATTTACATGACTTACAACCTTCTCGACAAGGCCGGCTGGGTTTAGGTGGGGGCCACCCCTACAACAGGAGCCTCTCATGGTGAAGGGCTTCACAGGCCGAAGCCATGCCGCCGAGCCCTTTGGCCCCCTCCGTCCCTGCGGCCTGTGACTTGTATGATATTGGGCGCGGGTGACTTCGCATGTGGCGCGCATTGTGGCTCTGCGAGGGCACAAGTGGAGCCCAGCTGTTGTACGGGGTCGAAAACCTTGCCGAGGGTGAAGCTGAGCCGCTTCGCGGGCGCGAAGACCTCGCCGAAGGCGGAGCTGAGCTGCTCCGCGAAGGCGAGGATCTTGTCGATGTGGGAGAGATATGTGGGGGTGGCAAGTTGAAACGGCGCGCGCACACGCAAGCGATCGCGCCGGTTGGACTCCCATCGGTTGCGTTTCCCGATGGGAAAGCTGGTGTATATATATGGCCGTGGTGGAGCATTGTGCTTCCCAGACCTGCACGCCGTGCTTCCATGCTCTGCGATAGTCTTGCTCTCATAAATAGGGCTTCGTCGATTCCGGCGCCTATTTATGAGAACAAGATCGCCTCCGAGCTTGGAGCAATATCTTTGCGGGGGCATGGTACCGGTGCATCGTCGGGCGGTCATGCTTCTTCAGCCCACGAACGTGCGGTGGCAGCCCGGGGAGTCGACTCCGACATGTCCTGTGTTGTCCCGCATCCTGGTGAGTGCGCCGCGTGCGCATTTTGCCCGTGTCGCATCATCGGCCGCTGGTTGGCCATGCCGTGACTGGGGCAGCAGCTTCGACCGAGCGATTTGTCGCTTGCCGGTTTTTTGCAACCTAGTCGTCCGTGGAAAGGCATGGGACACATTAGAATAGCAAAAGGTTGTAGTAAGATCAAAGAGGTATAGTGTGCACCACCGGTTGTCCCGAGCCATTGAGTGTAAGGGGCGCCTTGTGGCGCGGCTTGTGGAGGCGTGGCTACGCCGGCGGCGAAGATCGCCGAGGGTGGAGTCTGAGTCGCTCCACCGAGACGAAGGCTTCGCTAAAGGCGGGTTGGCGGGCTCTGGCGCGTCGCATGTGGCTCGCGAGGGTGGAGACTTGCCGCCGCCGCCGCTGCGCTGCAGCTGGGGTGCCGACGCATGTGAGCGCCGGGCCGCGCCTTTCCTCCGGCAGCGATCCGACGCGTGGCGACGCGCCGACTTCCGGCGATTGCGCTTCGACGCGCTGGAGGTCTGCATAAATACATACCAAAGGGCCTGCGGTGGTCGCCGAGCCGGGCCAAGATGTTCTTTGATCTCAACGCCACCGCGCATGCATGTGGGGAAGGAGGCCGCGCGTTATGCTTCGCGCGCACGCCTTGGGTGCTTAGCGCGGCCGATTCCCGCTGATCGCCGAAGCTTCGCTTGAACGGATCGCCCGCTTATCGCACTCGCTGGTGCGTGTTGATGCCGGGGCAGAGCCGATCGCACCGCAAGGCGGAGATGCCGCCGCTATATTGCCTAAATTGCCGAGCGACACGCCGTAAGGCGCGATTGGCGCGCCGGCTCGCCGGGCTCTTGGTGTGACCGCCGCTGACGGGCCTGCACACGGTGGTTGCGCCGGGTACGCAGCCGATCGTGGGGATGTGGGTGGTTCGCCTCCCAACAGCTATGTTTATCAATGGCGGGGGCACGTGGGTATTAGTACCTTGCATTAGGCCACTTGCCTTTCATCGCTTTGTCTTCTGCCTCCCAATCGCGCCCCCATCTCTTGGCCTCCTTGCTTCCTTGTACATCCCGAGTTCCGTAAGAATGACAGACACCACGGGCGCTGGGGGAGAGGGACGACGGCGCCTGCCGCCGCCACGCACGCTGCCGAGGTGAGGTACACCCTGAGGGGCGCCGCCCGCGATGGTGAACGAGTGGTGGACGGCAATGGAGAGAGGAGGGGGCGGCACTCCGCGCCCCGGCTCAACCGTGATGTAAGAGACGATCCGTGGCCTTCTTCGAGGGGAAGCCGCCTGACCGCCGATGTGCGGTTGCCCACGCGGCGACGAGATCGAACCGCACTCGACATTTCGAGGCGATCGTGTTCGCCGCCACCCGAGGTCGGGTTATGCGATCCCGCCGCCGTGCTTGTCGGGACGCCCACGCCTTTGGCTTGAGCCGCGCAGTAACGCCGATGATGAGGCCCGCCATCGTATAGTTGGGCTACGCGCACGGAGGTGTGCTGGTCGACCGCCACCACCGCGCTTCTTCGCGATGTCCGCGCGCGTGGAGGATCGGGGACAGGGCGCCGCCCGCCGCAAGAACGCCGATCCTCGCCACGCGCCCGCAGCGCCGTAAGATATTTCGCCGGAGTCGCAGCCGCCGAGCGGGGTCGATGGACACGGCGTGGTTTTACCACCGCTGCGGGCGAGCAAGAGCGCCTTGAGTGCTCGGGCGACCGCATGCGTTAGTGCCATGCCCGATGCACCCCAGATGCCGGCGATGAGTGGGTAGCACGGAGACTTGTGGGGATCATCCGCCGCTTTAACATGCGTGACTCATTGAGGAGTACGCCATGTATGGCGAGCGCCGCTTGTCGCGAGTGGCGCCTGCTCTGGGCTTCTTGGCGTGACAACGCCCGCCTCCGTGTTCGCACGCCGGCCCTTCGGTCCGCGTAGTTGTGTTGGAGTTTGTTTTCATGTGGTGCTCATCGAGGCCGTTATTTTTACAATGTGCCCCGATGCCCTTCGCAGTATTTCCCGGGGACGCGGAGCGGCGGTGAGTGCGCTCTGGACCGCATACGCCTGTGGAGCACACATCGCGCGGACACGCGATCGCGAGGCAGTGTCTGGGTGGTTGAACCGCGCAGCGGCCTTGGGTATTAGGGGTGCCGCTGTTCCGCCCTCACCACCTCGACGGAACTCGCGGGGAGGGGTGTAGAAGTGACGCGGTTCCCGCCGGTGGAGCATGCAAAGTTGGAGGCAAGAGCGAGTGCCGCCGCCACCACCGGTGTTGGACGAGCCATTGCTCCCGGAGGATTTTGGGACGAGCCGCCGCCGCGCCGTGGGACCTCCTTCGCGCGCTTCCGAGGCGGGACTACCTTCCCCGCTTCCCCGGCGAAGCACCAAGACACGGTCGCCGCCGTCGCTGGGTGCGGATTTTGTTGTAGCGAGCCAGTCGAGCCCTATCGACCGACCCAACACCGAAAAGCGCCGCGTTCCCGCCGCCCCGATCGAAGTTCCCATACCGCCAACGGCGCGGGCTTGATGGAGCCGAGGTCCGACACCGGTTCCTTGGCCGCGAGGTAGGCGAATGCGGAGGTCCTCGTGGATTCGGGCGGGCCAAGGTAGACCTTCCTGATTGTGACTCGCTAGATATTCACATGAGCTGACTCGTGGTGCCTTGGCAGCAACGCAGCTTCGAGCACGGCACCGCAGAGCCCAAGATGGCTTGTTGGGAGGGGCGCTCGCACCGCCGACTATTGTCGCGAAGCCGCCCGACGCCTAGCGGACTTCGCTCGAGCAGGGTGTTGGCGCATGGATGGGGTCGCCGATGATGCGCCGCGAAGCTTAGATCGCGACGCTGGCGGATCACGCCCGACTTGCTTGAAGGGGTGCTCGAGGTCTCTCAACCGAGGGTAGTGCTCGACTCGAGCGCCCGTAGCCTTCGGGAGGTGTACCGATTGCTTTGTGTAGGCTCGCCACCCGCGCCATAAGCGCCCATGTACGGAACGGAGGCCTTAGAAGGCCGCGCGACCGCCAAGGGGCCTTTGCGCATCGGCGAGGCACACTGGCTGGCGATGACCGCATGCGGTTCTTGAAGCGAAGCGCGCGCGGCCGTCTCATATGCCGCGAGCATGGCATCGACGCAGCAGCGCGCATGTGGAGTGTGACGGCCGCCCAAAGAAAGGTTGCCTCACCGAGGAAGAGAACGCCGCCGCCAAGGCCCCTAAGGGAGTGGGGATGAGGCGCTGGTGCCGCTTCGCAACGCATGGGAGGCTATTCGCCCCGGGAGGGTACCTTGAGAATCTCGCAGCCGAGGTGCCACCCCGCCTTTGGACCCAAGAGCTTCCACGACTTCTTCGACGGATTGCGGAAGCGCCGATCTCATCACCGGCCGCGACGCCCTTGGCAATCACCGCCCCCTACGGATCGCCGCTCGTATGCGCTCTTCTCCAACACCGGCTGCCGCCATGTTGATGAATTGGGCGACCAGAGCCGGAGATGTTCGGCCGGAGCTGTGGTGATGTTCGCGCCGCGGCGCGCTGCTCGCCCGCCGCTCGCTTTTTCACGAGCGGATCGGGAGTACATCGGGAGGCCGCAGCTGGGTGGAGCTACGGCGGAACATGTATGGCGAGGGGAACCTTGGCGAGTGGCTTGACGGTTGCGCGGCGCGACGATGGCGGACCGACGCCAAAAAGTGTGACCGCTCTTGTACGCTTGGTGTGTATTGTAACCTTGCGACGCCATGCCGCGAATGAATTGTAAATCGCTTTGCTTCGTTGATCGATCTTGCCATTTTGCTGCAGTAGTCGCCAATGGGGACTCGCTGGTTTTTGACGTTGTAACTCTGGCCGCTTACGCCGGTGGCGGGTCAAAGACTCTTTGACTGGTCGACCGACTTCGCAGCGAGACTTCACTCAAAGGGTCGCCCCAAATGGGCTTATACGAGTAGTACGCTCGGCGGTTTTGTAAGAATATAGTAGCGTGGTGGACGAGTCGGGAAATTCATCCTGTCGTTGTTTATGGACGGTTCGCTGGCGCCTTCTTCGTGGTGGGGTTTGCCTGTTGGGGTAGACGCCGTAGACGTGAGGTGGGGCGAGCCGCCGAACGCCGCGGAGCGCCCGCCCCTACCCGGTGGTGACAATGAGCTGGCGCTTTAGTCGATGGTAGACGCCGCGAGCGCCCGCCCCTACCTTCAAGCGGTGGGCGCGAGCCGCGCGCTGCCGATGTAGTGGCGCGAGCGCCCGCCCCTACCCCGGCGGTGGCAGCGGAGCCGCGCTTAGTCGATGTAGACGCGCGAGCGCCCGCCCCATACCCATCGGCGGTGGCGCGAGCTAGCGCTGGCCGATGTAGACGCCGCGAAGCGCCCGCCCCTACCTCGCGGTGGCACGAGTCGGGCGCTTGGTCGATGTAGTGGCGCGAGCGCCCGCCCTACCTACCGGCGGTGGCAGCGGAGCTGGCACCTTATTCGATGTAGTGGCGTGAGCGCCCGCCTCTACGCTCCGGTGGTGGCAGCGAGTCGGGCGCTTAGTCGGCGTAGACGCGCGAAGCGCCCATCGCCTATCGCTATGCTGGGTGACAGGTACGCTGAGGAGGATCGACCTAGCCTCAGAGGTCCCGCTCCCTGGTGGTCAATGGAGGACCTCATGGGTGGCACTGCTTTCGCTATATTTTCGAGCGCTGATGGGACAGCCGAGGTCTGCCTTTTACCTGCCCGGCCCCGCAAGATGGGGACGCGTGCAGCGGCATACCCGCAAGGGAGGTGTCTTTGGCCGCCAGACTCGCCCCGCCCCGCAAGATGGGGGGACGCGGAATGGGGCAACCTTGCCGCACCACGTGCCCCCAAGCGCCGATGGGGCTCTGGGCGCATCGTCCGCGCCTTGCCTCCTGGGGCTTTAAAGGGGCGGTGGTCGAGTGGAGCGCACGCTTTCCATACACCGCACCCATACTCATTTTGTTTCAATCTCGCCAATAGCGTGGGGGCCTTAAGAGCCGCTTTTGGGGATGCACCGCCACGATGTGTTTTCTCTTACCTGCTACACAAGAGCCGCGGTGATGCGGGTAGTGGGCAACCACTTGTACTTCATCCGGCCGCCCTAGCTTGTGGAGTAGATCACATGTCACGGGCGAGGCTGCCCCGCCCGCTGTCCCGCACAGTGCTCTGTTTTCTCATCTCTCCCTAGCTAGTGGACGCTGGGGTGAGGAAAGGAGGAGAGGGGGCCGCCTTATGTGTGCCGAGAGGAGCCACGCTACTGAGGCGGCGCCGGCCTTTAGCTCTGGGGCGCAGCTCTGGGAGCCCCGGGCGCCTCCGCCTTAAGGGTCCGGGCTCGCAGGCGCTACCGAGCGCGGTTGCTCGCCTACCAGGCGAGCCGCCGGCCATCGAGCTCCCGGCGCTGCTCGCTTGACGGCATGCGTATATCGCGCGGCCCCACGTTGAGCCTCCGCGCCGCCTCAGATTGCCGCCGCCGTCCAGGCGTGTGCTCACACGGCTTGCCGAGGTCGCGCGCGGAGCCCGGGGTCCGTGGCGCCGCTGTATGCGACCCGCAAGTGCGTGGGAATACCATCTACGCCTTATTTATACTCGAGAGTACACGCGTGAGAACACCAAGCCGCTGCGGCGCGGGACATCCGCGCCTTGTTTAGACTCGAGAGGCGCAGGAAAACATTCGCGCCTTTGTTTGTATCTCGAGAATGCGTGCGGACTATCAACCACGGCTTACTTAAATTCCGGAGGGTACGCCGCTGCGCGCGAACTTCCGCGCCTTGTTTAGACTCGTGAGAGTGCATAGGAAAACATCCGTGTCTTTGTTTGTACCCGCAGAATGCGTGGACTATCAACCATGACCTACTTGAATTCGAGGGTACACTATCGCACAGGGACATCCGCTGGCCTTGTTTATACTCGTGAGAGTGCGCAGGAAAACATCCGCGGTCTTATTTATACTCGCAGAGTGCGCGCGGGCGCCCCCGCCGCCTTATTTATACTCCGTAGAGTGCGTGGCGAGGCGACTCATCGCCACGCCTCATTTATACTCCGAGAGTGCGTGGCGGAGGCGCACTGACGCTACATCTTATTTATACTCGAGAGTGCGGCGAGGCGGATCTCGCGCACGCCTTATTTATACCCGAGAGTGCGTAGCGGAGGTGGACTCCGTGGAGTGTGTAAGCGGAGGTGAGTTCCATGTGGTGCGCGGCGAGGTGAGTCTCTGCACCGCACTGCAGCAGGTGAGTCTCCATGTGGTGCGCGTAAGGAGGTGGGTCTCCGCGTGTGCGTGGGAACATCAACTACGCCTTTATACCTTCGGGAGTACGCTGGTGACAACACCAACGCTGCGCGCCGAATCCCGCGGTCTTGTTTATACTCTGTAGAGTGCGCAGGAAAACATCGGCTTTATTTATACTGCAGGAGTGCGTAGCAGGGGCAAGCTCCCACATTTGTGGGGAGGGCCACAACAGCCTCGCAAACGCGTAACTTATTAAATTCCCGCCATGCCGGGTGAGCGAAAGTACAAAAGGGTTGTGAACTAACCACATGACTCGTTGTCGTGGGTGATGAGATGCGGTTTCAGGCTTGGGCCGCCGCAGGCGTGTATGGGCGCGCTCGACCTAAGGACCGCTGGGTGGGTTCCTGTGCTGGGCCGGTTCCATGCCCGTGCCGAGCCACGTGCCGACGCCAAAGATGGTGATGACACTCGCGGCTCGTGGTTTTATACATAGGAAGCCATGGCAGCGGTACTACCTCAAGGAGCAGAGTTGGTCGCCTGCAACGGCGCTTTGTAGGGTACCGGATATCGACGACATCGTGCGACATCTCCGTCGCCACGCTGTCAACTCCGCCGAAGGAGACCAGAAACATATTTGACCCAACGCTAATAGGGCCGCTCCAAGCCCCGCAACGGGATTCGCGGAGGGGCCTAGACGACTCCGAGGATCGCGACCGTCAAAGGCCCGCGGCACAGGACGCTCGCGAGTCAGCGTTAGTGATATGCCCTAGAGGCAACATGGAGATGTTGTATATATCACATACTATGTTTATGATACATTACTTTGTTCCTTGGAATAGACATCATCATTATTGATCAATGAGTATGTGACTTATTCATGAGACTCTTAAATACTAAGATGTTGCTATTTCTAAATGATCCTCGATCGATATCATATGAGGAACAAATATGATTCAAAGACAAAGATCAGATATGTATTGATTGATGATCATGTCTCATGGATCATGGTATGGTGATACCAAATCAATAATATGGACATGTGTTAGTGAACATATGTTGATAGACTCGCCATGAGACATCGCAGAGATTCCATGTGTCATCGCTGGTCTCAAGTAGTGTTTATGTAGAGTCCTTAGACTTGAGATCATCATGGTTCCCAACATGAGTAGTAGCTTATTTTGGGACTACTAAACACTACTCCGTGAATCGGGTAGTCATAAAAGTAGTCTTCGGTTTGCCATGAAACATGTAGTGGGATGTGAATGATCAAGATAGAATTTGCCCTCCTTATGGGAGAGATATCTCGGCCCTCGATGTAATGGATTATGAAAGTGCATGGCCATGCCAAGGTGATTGAGGAGTCAATCACGAGTTTATAATCCATCACGGAATCGAGAGAGTGATTGAGCTATTAAGAGGATGACACAGTCTCGCCTTGAGCTCAATCTATATCGTGAGGCAAAGGGATTCGTACATGAGAGAACATTACAGTTCAACCGATATGATCTTTACATATACTTTGGGGTTAATATGTCTTACTAGAGGCCGCTATTAACATGGTAACCGAAAGGCGCTTCGGTCACGACCAAGTATACGTGAACCTGCTGTGGTCGCACGCTTAACGGGTTGGAACACTAATTCGAATATGATTCTGATATGGGCTCAATTCGATAGAGATCCGAATAGACTCCTATTGGGCCTCGGTCCACGAGGCCCACGTGAGGAGGTCTATATATATGGAGGCGAGGGGCGGAGGATTCGTCCCGCTTAACATCTAGCAAAACCCAGCCGCCACCTCCCGAGCCAAACCCTAGTCGCCACGAGTGCTAGTACACTCGCGATCGCGCCCAGCCCCGACGTGGATACCGGTGGAGGCGCCGCCGCTGGTGTTGTTGATCGGCGCGGCGGAGGAGACGATCTGTCGGACGATCGGCTACTTCCACTACTACCTCGACGCGAGATTGGATCGGTTTCAATTCTTTTCACGCACGCGCTGCCTAAGTGGTAACGATCCATGATCCTTCCTTAGCATGATGTTCTTGCGCGCGGTAGAAAAGTTTTGTTTTTCGCTCGTAGCCTCACGCCGTATTCCAATAGTGGTATCGAGCCATCTTGCTTAGTTTGCATCCGGATCGCATATATGTTGATATGCGATAGTAGTAGATTGGATCTATTACGCCTAAATAAGGTAGCACGGGTTGATGAGATCAATCGGTCATAAGGGGTTGAAATTGGTATGAGTTGATAGCATCACAAGGCCAAAAGATTAGTTCGTGCTTCTTCTTTGATGTATCGCGCGACTTGCCCCTACCGGCCGGAATCACCATCGGGCTAATCGCGCGCACAATCGTAGATCGAGCCAACGATCGAGGTCTTGTGTTGTGGTCTCTCAAGTATACCGATCGCGATGATCAATATGATTGATCTAATGAAAATTGAGACATTTTGAATGGCTCGGATTTGGGTTGATTTGATCGCTCGATAAGATTTTCATAGCGATTTCATAGATGCGATCTATGTAATTCGTGAGGTTTTCATAGCGATTTCTGATAGCGGACCGCCGTGTATCCCCTTGTATAGCTGCCTTGTTCACATCGTTAGGTAGAATGCGATTCTACGCCTAACTTGTTTTTGCAGAGAATGATGTGAATAGTATGGCCCTATAGCTTATTTGAATGTATGAGATGTATGTGATGCATGTAACATCTGCTCATGGCTCATGTGTCATGATTATTTCAGCTATTGTTAGCTGATATATTGTATTTAACGACTGTGGTTCGACCTTAATGCTTGAATCTATCTTTGTAATCTTCAATTTCTAGCTATTATAGGTAGTAGCCTAGTTTTGAGGTTACAAGCTTTTAAGCATGGTGGCCTAAAGGAGTGATGTGGAGGATGGAGATCGTCTACACCTACTTGGAGATGGATATCACCATTTTTGGGCCATACTACTCACGCTTAAATGTGTTTATCTATGATGTTATCTATCTTATTCTTATGCAATGATATATGTGATATGTTGCTTTGGTAGGATAGAATCCTCTTAAAATTAGGTGTTAATGCCCTTCCATATGTTGCACTAAAAGATAATGATCACCGCATGGTAGGTCTACCAAAGTAGAGTGCCATCGGTTATCATCATCATTTGGGGTAGATGTCTGACATCTACATGCGGAAGCATTTGGTTTACTTAACAAGGTTATCAAAATAGTTTTGGACCTTGGGGCATAGATTGGGGCCGAGGCATACTAATGTCACCCAAAGTAGAGTCACATAGGGATGTGATTAGCAAAGTGTTGCTTACCCATGTCACTAGTTTTCTAGCCGTGATGCCAAAGCTCACTAGGAATTAGTGAAATGAGGATCTTTACCCACTATGTAACTTAGAGGGAGTTTTTGTTGCAAAACTCATAGTGGGAGTCTTTTGCTAAATAGTTTAATAAAAGATGAACATAAACATAGTGCTAAACTTTGCATATTCTTGTGTTGTAGATCATGTCAGCTAACGCCGCATCCAAGATTTTTAATTTGCGATCCGTTCTTGAGAAAGAAAACTCAATGGAACAAACTTTTGGATTGGTATCGCAACTTGAGAATTGTTCTCAAGCAAGAGCGCAAGGAGTATGTCCTTGAGTCTCCTTACCCAAGACTTGCTCGATAATGCTACTATGGCTGCACGGAGAGCTTATGAGAAGCAAACGAATGATTGCCTTGATGTGAGTCTGTCTCATGCTTGCCACAATGTCCTCTCGAGCTTCGTACAATATGAGAACACAGATGCCTACAATATCATTGTGGGGTTACGTGGTATGTTTGAGAACCAAGCAAGGGCCGAGAGGTTCAATACTTCAAAGTCCTTATTTGCAAAGCTGCATGTATGGGAATCCCACAACCCTCATGTGATTAAGATGATTGGCTACATTGAGAGTCCGAAAAGCTTGGTTTTCCCTTAGCCAAGAGTTGGCTACGATGTGATTCTCCGCCGCTTCCCGAGCTTTGAGCCATTCATAATGAACTTTCACATGAACAACCCGACAAGACCTCGGCCGAGTTGCATGGGATGCTAAAATCGCCGAGGAAAGCATTAAGAAAAGCAAGAATCATGTGATGATGATGCAAAGGCAAGGGCAAGCCCTATGTCAAGAGAATCGCGCAAAAGAAAGAAAGCTCCCGATGCGATCGCGAGCGCTTCTAAGGCCAAGAAAGACAAGAAGGGCGATGCTCATCCCGATGCATTGTTACTACTGTAAGCAATCGTGACATTGAAAAGGAACCGCCAAAGTACTTGGAGGATCTTGAGAAGAAGAAGGGAAGTACGACTTCCACCTGTATAAATGTTATAGAGATCAATCTTGCTACTTCATCACTCGATTCTTGGGTATTTGATACCGGATCGGTTGCTCACATTTGCAAATCGCTGGGCTAATAAGAAGTAGAAGTTTGAGGAGGAGCGGTGGATCTTCGCTGGCAATGGAGCAAAAGTTGCTGCATGTAGTCGCTGGCACCATGCCATTGTCTTTACCTTCGGATTAGTTTTGGAATTGAATAATTGTTATTGTGTTCCATCTCTTTCAAAGAACATTATTTCGCTTCATGTTTGCAAGGTATGTTATGACTTTAAATCTATGGACAATGGTTGTTCTCTTTATTTCAAAGATATGTTCTATTGTCATACTCCATTGGTGAATGGGTTATACGCTCTTACTCTTGAAGGGTCACCGTCTATAACATTAATGCAAAGAGGCAACGTCCAATGATTTGAATCCCACGCTTATTTGGCACTATCGCTAGGTCACATAAATGAGAAACGATGCGTAAGCTCCATAGAGATGGTATTCTGCACTCATTTGATTTTGAATCATTAGAGACATGCGAATCTTGTTTACTTGGCAAGATGACAAAGGCACCTTTCACCGGTCAAGGTGAACGGCAAATGACTTATTGGCACTTGTACATACCGATGTATGTGGACCAATGAGCTTAATAAAATGAGGTGGTTTTCGTGATTTCATAACTTTTATCGATGACTTTAGTAGATATGGGTATATCTACCGATGAAGATAAGTCCGAACTTTGAAAAGTTCAAAGAATTCCAAAATGAAGTGCAAAATCATTTAGGCAAGACAATCAAGTTTCTACGATCCGATCGTGGAGGCGAGTATTTGAGCCATGAGTTTGGCAATCATCTAAAGGATTGTGGAATTGTTCCACAATTGACTCCGCCAGAACACCTCAATGGAATGGGGTATCTCGAACGAGAAATCGCACCTTATTAGATATGGTGCGCCCATGATGAGCCAAAGTGATCTTCCGTTGTCTTTTGGGGTACGCTTGAAACAAACCGTGCTCACACTAAACAGTGGTTCCATCAAAATCAGAGAAAAGACACCATATGAGATGTGGACAGACAACGCCCTAGCTTGTCTTTTCTTAAGATTTGGGGATGTGAGGCTTATGTAAAACGCTTACAACTGATAAGCTCACTCCTAAACTGATAAATGCTTCTTTATCTGTATCCTAAGGAAACAAAAGGATATTACTTTTATAATCGAGAGAAGGCAAAGTGTTTGTCGCCTAAGCATGGTGTCTTCTTAGAGAAAGAGTTTCTCTCAAGAAGGGATAGTGGGAGCACAAAGGCAACTTGAAGAAATTCAAGAAACACTGATAACGTTTCAGCTCCTACAGTAACCACAACAGATGAACAAACCGTTGAAGAACTCGCTGTGGACACACCAGCACCACGAGGTCGAAGGTCACATCGCACCGAGAGGTACATGTTCTGACTACTCAACAACGGGACATATTGTTGTTAGACAACGATGAGCCTAAGACCTATGAAGAAGCAATGGTGGGACCAGACTCGAGAAATGGCTTGAAGCCATGAGATCCAAATTGAATCCATGCACAAGAATCAAGTTTGGAACTTGGTTGATCCACTTGATGGTGTTAAAACCATTGAATGCAAATGGGTTTTCAAGAAAAGATAGACATAGATGGAAATGTTCACATCTATAAAGCGCGACAGGCCAAAGGTTTCAAACAAATTCAAGGTATTGATTATGATGAAACTTTTCGCCCGCCGCAATGCTAAAGTCTATTCGATCATTCTAGCGACATCGCATATTTCGACTATGAAATATGGCAAATGGATGTCAAAACAGCTTTCCTTAATGGAAATCTGAGTGAGGATGTGTACATGACACAGCCCACGTGTTTTGTCGATCCGCAATCGCTTGGAAAGATATGCAAGCTCCAAAGATCCATTTATGGATTAAAGCAGCATCTCGAGTTGGAACATCTGCTTTGATGAAGTAATCAAAGGGTTTGGTTTCATCAAGAACGAAGAAGAGCCTTGTGTTTACAAAAGGCTAGTGGGAGCGCACTCAGATTTCTGGTCTTATATGTGGATGACATATTACCGATCGGAAATGACATTCCTTTGTTCGAATCATAAGTCTTCATTAAAAATAGTTTTCTATGAAAGACTTAGGAGAGGCAAAGATATATTCTGGGCATCAAGATCTATAGAGATAGATCAAAAGGCTAATTGGATTAAGCCAAGATACGACATTGACAAGGTGTTGAAAAGGTTCAATATGCATGATTCCAAGAAAGGTTTTCTACCTATGTCACATGGTATAAATCTTAGCAAGAATCAAGTGTCCTAGTACACCGATGAGCGGATAAAATGAATGCGATTCCATATGCTTCGCTATTGGGTCCATTATGTATGCCATGCTTTGTACACGCCCGCATGTTTCAGATGCTTTAAGTGCTACGAGTAGATACTGCACTGATCCAGTGAAAGTCACCGATTGTCGTGAAAGAACATCTTGAAGTACTTGAGAAGAACTAAAGATGTGTTCCTTGTCTATGGAGGTGAGGAAGAGCTCGTTGTAAATGGTTACACCGATGCTAGCTTCCAAACCGACAAAGATGATTTTAGATCGCAACTGGATTTGTGTTCGCTCGAATGGCGTGCGGGTAAGTCGAAGAGTTCCAAGCAGCAGATTTGTTGTCGATTCTACAACGTAAGCCGAGTACATAGCGCCTTCAAGCCGCCAAAGAGGTCGCTTTGGATCAAGAAATTTATTTCAGCTTGGTGTGATGGCTAGTGCCTCCAGCCCAATGG
The DNA here is from genome assembly GCA_036346265.1 of Melocanna baccifera. Taxonomy (NCBI): domain Eukaryota; kingdom Viridiplantae; phylum Streptophyta; class Magnoliopsida; order Poales; family Poaceae; genus Melocanna; species Melocanna baccifera. Next base: position 30,975,384 of record CM070682.1, on the reverse strand, counting down.
ACCTCATCATGTGACAATAGTGGGGCCATTGCAAGCCAAAGAGCCTAGATCGCACTGTAAGTCCAAGCACATTTTACTGCGATTTCATCTCATCCGCGAGATAGTGGAGAGAGGCGATGTGAAGATATGCAAAGTACAAACGGATTTGAACATTGCAGATCCGTTGACAAAGCCGCTTCCCACCAAAGCATGAGGCTCACACTAGGCAATGGGTATTAGATACCTACATGGTTGACTCTAGTGCAAGTGGGAGATCATAGTGATATGCCCTAGAGGCAACATGGAGATGTTGTATATATCACATACTATGTTTATGATACATTACTTTGTTCCTTGAATAGACATCATCATTATTGATCAATGAGTATGTGACTTATTCATGAGACTCTTAAATACTAAGATGTTGCTATTTCTAAATGATCCTCGATCGATATCATATGAGGAACAAATATGATTCAAAGACAAAGATCAAAGATATGTATTGATTGATGATCATGTCTCATGGATCATGGTATGGTGATACCAAATCAATAATATGGACATGTGTTAGTGAACATATGTTGATAGACTCGCCATGAGACACCGCAGAGATTCCATGTGTCATCGCTGGTCTCAAGTAGTGTTTATGTAGAGTCCTTAGACTTGAGATCATCATGGTTCCCAACATGAGTAGTAGCTTATTTTGGGACTACTAAACACTACTCCGTGAATCGGGTAGTCATAAAAGTAGTCTTCGGTTTGCCATGAAACATGTAGTGGGATGTGAATGATCAAGATAGAATTTGCCCTCCTTATGGGAGAGATATCTTGGGCCCTCGATGTAATGGATTATGAAAGTGCATGGCCATGCCAAGGTGATTGAGGAGTCAATCACGAGTTTATAATCCATCACGGAATCGAGAGAGTGATTGAGCTATTAAGAGGATGACAATGTGTCTCGCCTTGAGCTCAATCTATATCGTGAGGCAAAGGGATTCGTACATGAGAGAACATTACAGTTCAAATGATATGATCTTTACATATACTTTGGGGTTAATATGTCTTACTAGAGGCCGCTATTAACATGGTAACTGAAAGGCGCTTCCGGTCACGACCAAGTATACGTGAACCTGCTGTGGTCGCACGCTTAACGGGTTGGAACACTAATTCAATATGATTCGGATATGGGCTCAATTCGGATAGAGATCCAATAGACTCCTATTGGGCCTCGGTCCACGAGGCCCACGTGAGGAGGTCTATATATATGGAGGCGAGGGGCGGAGGGGATTCGTCCCGCTAACATCTAGCAAAACCTCAGCCGCCACCTCCCGAGCCAAACCCTAGTCGCCACGAGTGCTAGTACACTCGCGATCGCGCCCAGCCCGGACG